>VXAL01017156.1:53697-70408 GCA_013399475.1 Chauna torquata | reverse complement strand
ATTAAAAAAAAAAAAAAGAGCAACTACTTATATTAGTCTTTACCATTGGGCTTCAGATCAATTTTCTTATATTTATATAGATCTGTAATGAAAATAATTCCTAACTGCCATCCAGGAAAGCAAAAAACAAAACCCCCAAAATTCTCTTCTCAGTTTCATTTGAAGTCCAACCCACCACAAAATTCTAGGAGGTACCTTAACTTACAATAATAGAATTGCTAGGATTGTTTAGTCTTGAGAAGAGAAAGTTCAAGGTGGATTTTATCAGTGTGTATAAACATCTGACAGGAGGGAGGTAAAGAAGACAGAGCCAGACTCTTTTCAGTGGTGCCCAGTGACAGGATGAAAATGATCAGACACTGAAAAACTGAAAAAAATTCCACTTAAGACTAAGAACAAACTGTTTTTTATAAGGGTGGTCAGGCATGAAGAGGTTCCCAAGAGAGGTTGTAGCCCTTGTAGATGAAAGCAGTGGAGAGAAGAACCTTAAACACATATCCTGCTCCCATAAAAGCCAGCAAAGAAAAAGGTGCAACTTAGCATGCAGGAGCTCAGTGTAAGTAGAAAATAAACAGCAGTTACTCCTTTTTGCTCTCTCAGTTGATGATCCAGACTCTTCCCATCTCTAGGTAAGTATTATTTCTACAAAGGCAGTTACGAGAAGGACAATTGGAGTGTCTGAGGCTACAAGCAAGGCCACTGGAAATAATCTCTCAGCTTTTACCAAAGGATGATGATCTGAGTTTCTTCAACTCCTTTCCACCACATTGAAACTCAGTAGTCAGTATCAGAACAAATACATCTTTTGAACAGATTTGAAAAAGAAACAGCCGCATGGTGAACACACTCTCACACAGTATCACTCTAACAGAACAATTTTAGCAATTTCAAGAATTAATTTTGCATAATGACTGCAATATGAAGTCATAACAGAACTATCTAACATTTGTGATGAAAGCCTTAAGGACAACGACAAAGGCACCTACTAATAAGACATTCATAGGCAGAGTATACCCAGTAGGGTTGGGCAAATACTGCAGTCCATTTCCCTTGGATATTCATTTGAATTTTTAAATGGATTTCTTTTGACTGTTCACATCCCTTTTGTGCTCACTTTCCATGAATAGCAAATGAACTTTAATAAGGGGAATAATCATGAAAAACACATTTTAAGCCTGAACATTTGCCAAATGAAAACCTCAAATGGTTAGCAGTATATATGTCATTTTATGAATCTTACACTAAATTCAAGATATTCACTGTTGGTCAGTTTTCATACTCTTGCAGTTAGGAAACACAAATAATATCATTACTTACAGAACCAGGCAGCGCAGGTTAAAGTATTACTATATACTATGAGGAATACCTGAATTATTTTCTGGCCAAGAATTAGTTCTTGACAGTAATTCTGACAAAAGAATGCATTTTGAAATTTTACATATTTTTTCTTTGAAAACAATTTTTTAAAAAAAAGAAGCTTAAACTGTTTGCTGGGCAATATGCTTTTCCAGCAGACAGAGTAGTAATGGCTCTATAAAACCTTTATTTATACCCTTTTATTGAGTAAAATACAAAACACCTAAGAAGCACAGCTGCAAAACAAAAATACAGTATGATGTAATTTCCTTTTGTTTCAGTATACCTCTCTGAGTTCTCAAGGAAAACCTTTTGTATCTCATTTGCACAGCAAATCACAACAGCAGAGATCCCCACAGGTCAACTGCAACTCCATTTAATTTCTCCTGATAGCAACCTAAGAGGAAATTAATCACCCATAAATTTCTCCTTGTGATTTTGAAAGCAGGAGCAAAAAAAAAAAAAAACAAACCCACCCTTACAGCTCTTGTTTTCTATTTACTATGGTATATAAACAAATAAACCTTAGAGCATCATACTGTGCAGCACTAACCCCAAACTTGAGCTAGATATACTGTTGGGAGCAATTCCAATTTGGTGGTGGGTGGAAAAGGTGACCTGTTAGGTCTTTCCATCCCTGTGATTGTCTGTTGAACCATACAGGAGTTACTGCAGAGGTTGAGGCTGAGCACCATTTCAACATAAAGGCTCTGACCAACTCAAATGCATTTTGATGACAAAAAGATTGCTCTGGTGGACTCCTCCTTTGATCTATCTAAATTATTTTGGTGATTTCTAGCACAACAAACCTAAACATATTTTATGAAAACAGAAAGACTGGAATCCACCAAATTTTTATCCTCTACAAATGAAAGCTCCTTAATCAGCTGAAGTTTAACATTCTAATGATGCTAGTACAAAGGCTGTTTTCCTTTAAATATTTGAGATCTCTCATCAGCGAACATCTGGAATGAACAAAGCAAAGGTACTGAAAATAAGGGAAACAAAATAGTACACAACTTTGCAATTCAGTGATATAATAAACTTCTGAACTGAATCCAAAGAAAAAAAGGGTGGTGGGAGGAAAATCAAATGCATGCTATAGTAAAAATGAGGAATTGTGATAAATAAATTGCTTTTATGCTTCCAGTAATTGTAAACATCATGTAGTTTCATACACCTGCCATGCCTGAAGTGATTTGCAAGACAGGTTTTTTCTTTTTTTTTTCTTTTTTTTTTTTTAAATTGTATTACAGAACAGCATCAGTTTCCAGTTTATTTTTGTAGAAGAAATTTGCCTAGTTATGTTATAAGCAGCTCAAAGCAGTTTGTTCACAGAAGCTGAAAGGCTGAATTTTAGCCCCTTAGACGGAAGCAAATGGAAGCAAAAGTTTCATTTCAACTGCAGATCAGTTTAATAGTGTCTCCCAGTGGTGATAACTGGTATTGAAAACTTAAAAGTAGTAAGGTGGTTCATAACAAAAATCCAGGGAGAAATCTGAATCCTAACAATGCACAAATACAAAACTATTTTCTTTCCACCAAAATAAAAAAGAAAATTAGCATTCTTTGTAATGTTATGTAAAATAATTTTAAAGGATAAATGGGATAATCCAGGTAATTGTGGGTTTGTCAGTCAAAAAGTGATCCCTGGCAATATAATAGAAAGTCTAATAAATATGGGATTCAACAAAAATAATTAAAGGAGGGTGATATAATTAATGCCAGTTGACACAGGATTACAGAAAATAGATGTTGTTAAACTAACTTGATATATTTCTTTGATGAGACTATAGATTTGCTTGGTAAAAGCAATATTGCCACTATAACAAGAATTCTGCCAAGAACTTCATGCTTTTTGAAAACCAGCTATTTGTCAGCATATACACTGTTTTTTTAAAAGCTGCAAAGCAGCATGGCATATATTAAATTGAGTAAGGAAAATTTAACTAATAGATCTTCTAATTAAATGTTATTTTTAGATTTGCCACCAGGGTAATTGTGGAGACTTCTTTTTCATATTTTTGTGACTCACCTGGCACACCAGGCAGAGGACAGACCACTGACATAGCTCATTTCATAAACTGGGTCCCAGCAAAACAACATATTTAGACATAGACAAAGTTAAATTTTAAACTTCAAGCAACAAAGGATGTAAGGTATGCTTACATACCAGGTACCTTGTCTAGGAAATACTGACTCTTAAAAATATTTTAAGATAATGATAGATAAACAACTGAACCTGATCCCTCAGCACAATGCTAATATGAAAAGAACTAGTCTAATTCTAAGATGCATATAGGGGAGAACAAGTAGAAAGAGTTTTACATAGTATCTGTTTCAGGCCCCAGTGCAATATCCAGTTCTAACATACATAATACAATGAGGATTTTGAGCAATGGCATTCTGCTCAGAAGTAAAACACAAAAAATTAAAGAGCTGTACAACATGAAAAACAAAGAGTTTGACCTTCTTAAGTTATCAAAGAAAAAGCAAAAGAGGTCATTAGATGGCGGTGTGAAAGCACCAGAGGAAAAATTTGATGGGAGAAAGATTTCCAGTTTTACAAATATATCAAGAGGCAAAGTTAGCAAATTCAGACTAGAAGCAAAGTCATTTTTTCCCAACAATAAACATAATTAACCCTGGTAAAGCTCCTTTAAGTAGAAGGAGATTTCCAACAGAGTACACTGGTGATCAACAGGATAATATAAGAGTATGTGCTACATCACTTAAGCTGAACTTCACTGGCAAGCAGAACCATTCTGCCCTAATGTAATAAAATTCCCAGAGCTTCAGCTATGACATTTATGCATATTTTATCACTTTTGCTAAAAAACGGAGGGAGTGTTTTATATGCTTTCTCACAAATGAAGGCAAAGAATTCTACTTCACAAATGCAGCCAACTGTAAAAGCCATGGACAGTGATCTTGATTTTACATGGTCTTTCGTTCAGAAAACACAGTTAACTTCTCTTATCAGCACTCCTCTGCTGCACAGTATGAAAGAGACTAAATCTTTAAAAAAAAGCAGTAAGTATTGGCATCCAGAGCACAACTGGGTGAGAACTGTATTATACATTTTTACAAGTGCAAGGAATGGCAAACTAATCCTGAGATCATTCTAGATATAGGTATTATTTTTGCATTATTTGGCTTTTGCTGAACCAACTACCTAGGAGAAGGAATCTCCAAGAGAAAAGAAAGCATTTATTTGATTTTGTAACATAGTTAGAAGCAGATACTGAACTGCCAGTTCCTTCAAAATTGCTTTAAAAATGGGAGAACCATCTTCAAAGATATGCTATAAGACAATCAAATCTCGCATCCTCTACCCAGGTGATGGAGTGCTTGGAGGAAAACAAAACAAAACAAAATGTATTTTTTGAAAGAAAATATAAGATTACTATTGATTCCAGGACTGTGTGAATCCTGGACTTTAATACTCTGACTCTTGTTTGTGTTCCTTTACCATTTTTTTCTCAGCATGTATTAGACCTCATAGCTTACATAACCCCATCGTTAGGCTGTCAACTGCAGAGCTGTGTTTATAGGCCCAGTAGCTGACCGTAAAATAATTTGCTATATGCATTTTTGTATATTTTACTGTCACCATCTTAAACACAAATTTGGCTGATGTAGCCCAATCTAGCTATGCAGCCCACCTCATAACGTGGGGCAGGAAGGGAGTATTATACAGCAACAGGCTTTACAAAGCTGAGGAACAAGTCCCTTTGCAAGGAGAAAACTCAGCAGTTGCTTTGCCAGGACAGGAGAAGTATGGTGTATCAGAAGGTTTATCTGTATGATGCCAACAGGCCAATACTGAAATGGTGAAATGGCATTACATTAAATGGTCAACAATATATCATACCTGTATTTGAATACTTGCTCCTGCCTTGCGCACGTTCAGTTTCCACATATAGATACCTAATAACCTACATAATAAACTGTTTTACTTCTGTGTTCAAAATTAGTTTCTTAGGTCATATTGTTGTCAGCTGTTTGTAAGATGAGTCATGCTTCAGGCTTGGGAAACCTGAGCTAAAAGCTGGTATTCTCCAATGACCTGAAACATTTCTTTGCCAAAACACTGAGCAACTTATATCAAAAGGTACTACACTGAAATTCTGCACTGCATCTCCTGACATGTTTTTCCAAGCAAGGAGAGACATCCTGAGAGGCTCAGACTTCCCAACATAGGCAAGAACAAACATGTAATTGAACTTTAAAGAGACTTATCTCACTCATAAAACAAAAGCTTTTCTGGTGTTTACTGGTGTTATCCAAAGGAGCACTGTATGAAGTAAGGTATACTATATGAAAAGAAAGAAATATTTATACTGCTTTCTTTCAATCTGTTCTGGCGTGTTTTGTTTCTCAAGCACTTAGAGGAGAACTGTATGAAGAAATGCATGTCTCACCAGTCTGCAGCTGTGCTGCACTACACCTTCATCCTTTGACATTTATTGAAAACCTCTGATTTTGTTATTTAGAACATTTTAGCAGCTTTTATTTCAAAACAATTAAGGATGCTCTTGTTATCCTGTTAGTTTTGGTTCTCCCTGCACAAACTTCTTGCCATGTATAAAAATCAATACCAGATGAGCACAGAAGTTTGTCTCTGACCTCATTAGACAAACTCAATTGTTAGATGAGGTGTAGACAGTTCTCTTTGCCTTTAGTGACTCAACCGTAGACTGACTTTTACTATAAGAGGTTGCTCTCCGAGAGAGGAAGGAAGAGAGAGGTGAAACTGAGAATTAAAAAAAAAAAAAAAGTCTAACCAGAATATTAGAAATAAGCATGTAGCTACTCAACAGTATCAGCAATGCATGAACTTAGCCCAAAGGTCTTACATTTTTCTCTGTGAAACAGTGAACAAATTAGAGCAGTGATCTCCGTCACTTTCATTTAATTAACCTTCCTTTTATTGCAGTCACTGAATGACACAGAGAAGGCACATGGGTCTGTGTTCTTCACTGTGTCACAGCAGGCAGCAGCCACTGCATTTCAAACTGAATTCAATATCTTTTCTCCCAAATGTTGTCTTTTTCTTCCTGTTTCTGTCACCACTGGTTATTCCATCTTTGTTCCTGCTGAACAAGAGCGCCATCATTTTGGTCTCCATTTCCCCTTTCCTCTCACATCCTGCTTACATAATACATTTAAAATCATCTAGACTACCAAAATCAAGTCCACACTTCAGTCGTCTCTCACTAAATTATAACACCTCCTCCTCCTCATATGTTTGAGAACTTAGCTTCTGCAAATCAGTTTCTTACAGATGGTACTTCCATTTACTGGCACCAATTGGTTACTCAGAAGTATTAGTCACTGGAGATACACATTTTATAAAATATGTGAAAAATAAGCAAGTAGAATAAACAGGAACATACAGTGACGTACTGCCTGGACTCTCTCTGTCTTTTTCCTCGTAAGGACAAATACTAAATAGTTTGCACCATCTATTATGTTCAAGTAAGGTTATGATGTAGGCATTTCTGAAAAAGTATTAATGCTTCTTTATTGCCAAAATCATCCCCAAAATGCCATACTAACAGCATTACAGCCTTATTTACAGAGCACTGACTGGGACCCAGAAACACTGTGTTGCACTCATGACCTTCCCCTGCTTTTCTGTTTGATCTTCAGCAAGAATTAATATTTCATTGCCTTCATCTTCCCTCTGTAAACACGAGGAACAATATTGGTGCCTACTGTAAAATCATTTGACATTAAGGCTTGCCTGCACTCCTCACTCACCCCAGCCACCTTCCCCACCTCACCTCCCCAAGTGCTGGGAGGTGATCACAGAAAATCAGACGACCTGAGGAACGGACCTGGGGCTGCTCCTGGAAGATGCCATGAACGACTATGGAGGTTCACACGCATGCATTTATGCAGGACTAGAATTTAGACACAGCAAGACAGCCTCTTCTTGTTCTTCTCTGGACCCTTTTCAGTCTCCCAGTGCCTCCAACACAAAACATTTCTGCCCTTGTAATAGGAAGCCTAAAAAACAAACAGAAAAACCCTGAATGTATCTTCACCACCACAACTCCCAACCTTGTGCCACACACTTTAGCCTAATGGAGGGCAAGTTTCTCTTTTTCGCCTTCCACAGACACCCTGACCACTTTTTTAGCATTTTCTCCACTGTCCCCCAAATCTCTTGGTTTTCCCTCACTGAAAAGGAACCTGTCCCCTCTGGTCACTGAGCCACACAAGTTTGGGCTCTCCCTTGGCTCAGTGTGGGGCTGTGAAAGCCCTCCTGACCGGTTCCCGCCTGGCCCTAGCCCCTCAGAGCCGCCCCTCAGCTCGCTCCCGCCTGCCCCTCAGAGCCGCCCCTCAGCTCGCTCCCGCCTGCCCCTCAGAGCCGCCCCCCCGCTCGCTCCCCCCACCCCCCCCCCGCCGCCCCTCACCTGNCTTGGTTTTCCCTCACTGAAAAGGAACCTGTCCCCTCTGGTCACTGAGCCACACAAGTTTGGGCTCTCCCTTGGCTCAGTGTGGGGCTGTGAAAGCCCTCCTGACCGGTTCCCGCCTGGCCCTAGCCCCTCAGAGCCGCCCCTCAGCTCGCTCCCGCCTGCCCCTCAGAGCCGCCCCTCAGCTCGCTCCCGCCTGCCCCTCAGAGCCGCCCCTCAGCTCGCTCCCGCTCGCCCCTCAGAGCCGCCCCTCATAAACTCCCCTCAACTCGCTCCCGCCTGCCCCCCAGAAACTCCCCTCAGCTCGCTCCCGCCCGTCCCTCATAAACTCCCCTCAACTCGCTCCTGCCTGCCCCTCTACGCTGTCCCTCAGCTGCCGCCCAGCTCGCTCCGCTGTCCCTCAGGGCCTCCACTAATGCCCCGGTTCCTTAGGCTCTCTCCCGCCTCGCCCCAGCACCTCCACCACCAGCTCACTCTTTTCCCGCCCCTCACCGAGGCCCCGCCCCGTATGGTTGCACCGCCCCTCGCGCCGTGCGCAAGCGGCTGAGGAGTGCCGGGCCTGGCCGGGCGGCTGCCGCTTTCCGCCACTTCCCGCCGTCCGGATGCTGCGCACGGAGAAAGTGCTGCAGCTGCGGAGCCAGCAGGGCCGCTCGGTGCGCGTCGTGCGGGAGCACTACCTCCGGCCCGACGTGCCGTGCCGCAGCGCCCTGTGCCGGGCCGGCTGTCCTGCCGGTGAGGGGGCTGCGGGCGCTAGGCTGGGGGTGAGGGCTCCTCGGAGGAGAGGCAGGGAGACCCGGGCTGAGGGAACTGGGCTTGGTGGGGGCCGAGGGAGGCAGGGCTCCGGGGTCCTGGGGGCCGAGCTGAGGCGGGGAGTCACGGAGTGCCTCAGCTCACGTAGGCCAAAATTGGGTGCAAGGAGTGATCCTTTGCGGAGAGGTGATCCCTTGCGGGCTCGACGGAGGGGGGCGCCGGCGGCGGGAAGGCCTGACAGGAACCGGCGGGACCGGGCGCGGGTGCGGAGAGCAGAGCGAGGGGCAGCGAGCGGGGCGGGCGGTGGAGAGACGAGAGGGTACCGACAGCGGAGAGCCGGGGGGTGTGCAGAGCCCTGGGGAAGCTGGGGCAGGACAGGTGTGCGGGTCGTCACGGGCCTCCGTCTGCCGTCCCAAGCCGGCGGATTTATGTGCTGAACAACAACAGCACGTAAAGCAGTGGAAAAAAAAAAACAAAAACAGTACGAAGTTAGGGATATAACAGAAGTACTGCTTCAAAACAAGATCATTCAGAAATGAGGTATTAAAGAAAAAAAGGAACCGAAGAGAGATGTTGATTGATACAGGATTTAACTGTAAACAGCTTGGTGACTGTAGCAAAAGGCTGAGGGATAATGGAAGTGTAATGGGAAACACCCATGTTTTGCACTTTATCTTTTTAAGAGATCTTTTAAAAGTGCATTAACTTCTGCAGGGTGGGGTTTTATAGTGTAAGTTAAATTATGTAACTGCCTGTTAAGCATGCCAGTGGAGCCAATTGGTTATCGTGAAGCATTTGTAATACTATATCAGCAGTTATTTCTGTTAAATAATTAAGCGTAATTGTTCATGTTATATCTGGCCGTTTCAGACGTGGAAGGGCTGTCAGGTTCTATGATATCTGGATTTGTTGTTGTTTTTTCATGCTGAGGTGCTGTTAAGTACATCATAGATCATCATGTGACATTTGGTTGATATTTGAGGGTTTTTTTGTTGTTGTTAAATAGCACAATGGTATAAGAAAGTGACTGGCAAATCATTAACATAATATGCTACATATTTAAATCAATCAAATTATCTATTTGCCTAAAATAAAAGGTTGAGAATTTTAACACTTCTTTCTTCTGAACTGTAATTGACATAGATGTTGTCATTTTTGTTTTAGGTGCATGTTGCAGCTGAGGGCAGAAGGCTGTGTAGTGTCTTGCTGCAATCTAGGATGTCAGAACCAGTTATAGTTAGTGCTCCCTAATGGATCTGGGTGTTGTAGAGATGTGTATTGCATTTGGTTATGAATTCCCTAAGGATAAGTTACAGGCACGTGCCAGAAAAAAGTCTCACCTCTCTTCCCATTCCTAACTTCCCCTCTTCTGGGCTTGAATGTAAATTATGCTGTAGATGAGTGTCAGAATATGTCCCTTTGTAATTATTCCAGGTAACTTGGAGGTAAGGTGAACATTATTTTCATTCCTGACTCTACACATTGTGCTGATCAAACTTTCTTCACGTGCTGTGAGAGACTGCCTGCATAAATCACATCTACAGATACTTTTAATGGCATGCTGTGCCTACTTGGAAGTTGTTCTGATCTAGATGTACGGGTTAGGCAAGGATAGTTTAACATGAGCAGATTACATAACTCTTCGAGTGACATTTCACTTTTAATGCTCTTCTGAATTATTAATAAATATTAGCTTTCTTATATGCATTCTGCCATCATCCATTATATACCTTCAGTGTGAGATGTAGCCTTGTTACTGTATTCAGAATTGTGCTTACTGGATTCACACTTCTAGTGATAACAGTTAGTAGACAGTTTGTCCTGTGATGGCTTCTAAGAAATACATGAAAATAACCTGACTTGTCAGGATCAGTATAGTTTTATTCTTTATAATTTGCCTGCACTATGGTAATTTCAACAGTTCAGGTTCAATAATATCATAAGGGATAAATAGACATTGAGGGAAAATACAGAGGAGTTAATGCCTACCCCCCAAAAGTTTAGTGGATAATCTTTGAAATGTCTAAAGTAATTAAACTAATTAATTTGAGGGGACATTTTAAGATTTAATCTGTGATGGGTTTGTTGTGATATTTTGATGGTTTATGTGTAAGGGATGGAGTCTCTTTAGAAAGAATTGGCGATGATGATAATAATTTAGATATGAGAATCTCTTCTCTTTGAAAATGTCTTCTCTTATCTGTATTCTTTTTTGTAAAGGTATGGAAAAAGAGCCTGCTGTAAGTGGATAGTGTTGAATAGAGAGATCTGTGGAAGCAGTGCGCCCTTTGAATAATTCCATGAAAAGATTTTTTCTGGTAGATATATAGCATTCTTTTCACATTTTCATATTTCTTTTCATATGGAAGCAGGGAGAAAAAGGAATGTTACCTGCACTGTACAAGTGACATCCTTTTCACAATGAAATTGGATCTTTTTCACACATTTGGATAGAATTTACATTAAATGTTGGCATCAGCGGATAGCAAAAGGGCTCCGTCACAGATTGTAGAGATTGTACCACAGAATTGTACCATAGGAGTCATCATAACTTTGTTCATCAGAAAAATACATGTGTATACCTTTGAAGATACACAACTCTGATTTCCTGGCATTTGAAGACAACGTTTTTAGAAAGCAGTATTGCAACTGAAAATTTAAACCTTTAAACTCTGAATTATATTTTAGATGGCAAATTGTTATCGGATGATGTGACTCATTATGTTGTCCCAGACTGGAAGGTTGTTCAAGATTACCTTGAGATTCTTGAGTTTCCGGACCTGAAAGGTATTATTTTCATGCAAACAGCATGTCAAGCTGTGCAACATCAAAAGGGTCGCAGGTACTTGTACTATAGTAACTTATTTTTTCATATAGATTGAAGTAACATATTAACTTCGTAAAACGTATGTGTAAGCACAGTTACCCAAAGTCAGCAAAATACTGTGCTTAAATTTTTTTTTAAAGTCTTTCAAGTGTCTTAATATAATTTTACAGAAGGGAAAGAACTGTGATCCTTTGTGATCAATAGGCATCAATGTCTGTCATATTTTTCACTTGATAGTAGTAATATTAAACCTGTAACATTATTAACTAATCCAATGGCTTGTGACAGGAGTTAAGGAGACTTTGCAGTAACAATGTATTGTACGCCACAACTAGGTTATGCGTGTGTTTTTGTTCCTGCTGTATTACAGATTGAGCGCTCGTCTCTGAGGAGCAGTTAATACTATTATATGGTACTTACCTTATCAGACATTAACCTATATATTGCCATAGCGTGTAAGAGTGCAGTTTGCTATCGAGGTCTTCCTGGTTTTATAAAGCATAAACATTTTTGAAGAAATACGTCTTGTCCCAGAAATGATAAAATAAGTTTGTGAACACTTATGATGTTTTGTGGGGCTCACTGGAGAACAAATATATTTAAAAATTAGAAGCATTCGTAATGGAAATTAGAAAAGCCTGCTTACAGATGATTTTTTAGGTTCTGTTGACAGTGATGGAATTTAATAAATGCATTTTTTTTGTGCATGACAGTAGTTTTCCTTGAGTTTCTCAGCTGTATTTTCATCTGGAATTAAAATAGCGTTATCAAAAGAAAGCACAAGACTATATTGATCTTTTTCATATTCCAGACAGTACAACAAGTTGCGAAATCTAGTAAAGGATGCCCGTCATGACTGTACAGTGTTTGCTAATGAATTCCACCAGCATTCTTACCGGCCAAGAGAGAAAGGAGAATCCATGGAGAAATGGCAGACCAGGTTTGCCTTAACTTACATACTACTACACTGGATAACATCATGGCATTTTATTTAGAAATATTAGTAGACAATGGATATGTAAGAGTTCATACTCTTGCTCTGCTTAGCTCTGGAACAGTTTATAATAATTGTGAAAGCCTAGATTGTCCTTTTGTGATTAAGAAAGTCTCAACATTGTTTTCATAGGAAAATAGACAAAAATGTGATTAATTAAATGCAATAATGCTAGAAAAACGTGGATCATTTTAAAGTTGGACAGCCATTTTAAAGGATGCTTTAGCATAATAAATAGATCAAGCACATATCAGATCCCGTTAGACGTAGTGTCTCAAAGCCTGCAAACCCCACAGAACTGGAATCCTGGCAGTTCCAACGAGATTTTTACAAGCTTTAACTGAGAGGAATAATACATTATGTTGCATCTGAGGCACATGCAGATGTACTGGGGAGGAAACGCTTCCTTTTTCTGTGTCCTCTCAGTGCTCATGTATGGCACATAAATTTTTTTCAGGTATAAAGTTTATGTAGCTTGGTGTATGTATCTCAGAAGTATATGTGTAAAACCAAAATCTCATTTATACAAAGCCTGCAAATGTCTTGCAAGTAGCAAATGAGATATGCCAGAAATCTTATTTCAAACTTTGCTTTTCTAGGAGTATTTACGATGCAGCAGTCTGGTATTATAATCACTGCTTGGGTCAGATGCCAGTTGTTATGGTAACAGAAGATGAAGATGCTATCAGGCAGTACGGAAATGAAACAGAAGGAGTGTTTGTGATTTCCTTCAAGGTAACATGCCAGAAAAATAGAAGAAGGTTGCCTTTGTGCTTCATCAAAATGACAAAGCAAGTACTTTAAAGCCCAATGTATAGTGCAAATCGCTTCAGAGTTTACATGTAAAAATACTACAGTGCTAACTCATGACTTCATTTATCAAAGAAAGCAAAGATGTCTGTCGTGGGAATGTCATCAAAGATGGTGAGTGAGCAAAGCAGAGAACTGAAAAGAATAACAGCAGCTCTGAAGATAGAAGTCATCTTTCTTAGGAGCCCTTTTCACTGTTTTCCTTGTTTTTAAAGAATTTGGTAGTAATAACCAATAATCGGTTACCTCAGCCAGCTGTCTAAATCTGTAGTGCAAGCAGTCCATAAACAGAAGTAGCCTACACATCCATCGGCATTATTCTGCCAGTGTACGTTAGCCTTGACTATTGAGGATACACTGATGCATGTGAAGATAATTCATTTGTCATTTAGTTGTTGATCTCTGATACCGCTTGTATACAGCGGGATACGTGGATGGGACGTTTATGTTTAACTGTGTTAGGATGTTGCATAAAAGCAACCAGATTTACCTCAAATTTATATGAAAATGATTATGCTTGTTTTTTTTTTAATTTCTATGAGGCAATGGAAAGTGGCTCAAATTTAGTGTAGAGAATCAAGTGTAAAAATAATAGTGGTTTGCCAGTTTGATGATTTTGCTGTGGCACTTTACAAGAAGTCTGTGAATCTCTGGTCTAGGATGCTCTCCTAACAGTCATATCTCCTTTGTTGTATTTACCAAATGACTTAGGGTGAATCTGGAACAAATCTGTGCTGTTTAGAGCAGACACGTCATTACCACTTGGAAATGCAACTTGAGTATGCATTATTGAGCATGAGACAGCTCATGAGCACATGAGACAGCTCTTGTCCATTACAGGCTTTCCAAATGAAGCATTATTAAAATAAGTGACCTCTAAATCCTTCCTTATTTGTTAATATATGTGCATACAGAATTACTTGGATAACTTTTGGCCTGACTTAAAGGCTGCCCATGAACTCTTTGACTCTATACTTCAAGCTCGGCGTGAACGGGAGAGTGAAAGCCAAGAAAACAATGGAAAAGAATATCCTGAGCACTTACCCATGGAAATATTGGAGGCTGGGATCAAATCTGGAAGATATATACAGGTAAGTTGATATTTAGATATTATACACAGAACAATGCGTTCTTGTTCTTGGTCCTTTTAGTTGCCTGGATTAGACTGATTAGATGAAGAAACATGGATATAGTGGGAAGTGGGAAATAAAGTTGTTCTGGGAAAGCAAGAGTAAGAGGATGGAAGGGATTAGGACACTCAAAATATTTCCGCTGCTTCGTCTTGTGAAAATTTGTTTTTCCTCTTGGAGAAGGAAAAATGAATACTTGTTATTGGGGATCTTTCTTCAGGTTTTTATGTGATACACTTGTAAATTGAGAAACTAGGTGTGATTTGAAGCAACTGTATGTAATTCTTAAATATAAATAACAGTGTACAAGGGCAGCATTTCTTACTTCATTTGCACACAGTCTACATCTCGGTGAAATTAATTTACAGTTTTATGGCTGTACAGAGCCTTAATTTGGATTGTTGGTGGGTAAGCGTCCTTCTCATAAAAAATAATTTAAAGAATTAGAGGTAGTAATTTGTTCCTTGCTTCACAACTTCACCAGCGAGGTAAAAACAGAATATGAACAGATAGACTTGAGTTTTCTTTCTTTCTTGAGATCTGGAGATTCAATATTAGGGCAGGCAGCAAAAGTAATCTTACACTGCCTGTGCTTTGAACAAAAGGACCTTTACCATCTTACAATTAAATTGAGCATTTAAAAGAACTTGCCATTCCTTTACAGAAATGAGTGCTTAAAGATATGCATTGTACATTCTCTCCCTATAGAGAGTACAGTTCTGTTCAAAATAACCTAAATATTGATTAAAAATGACTAATTTATCTAAAAATCATTGTAAAACCAAAAATTTATACTTTAAAGTTAGCTATTTAGAGATGTGACTGTTTCATTCTGTTTATTGGTTTATTACTTTTAGGGTACACTGACTGTCAATAAGCATCGAGCACAATTGGAAGCTTTTGTTCGACTTCAGGGATTTGGCAGCAAAGAAGCAGGTGAAAAGATGATGAGAGGATGTATACAATGACTTCTTGATGCTGGCTGTGCTTTTTACATGAATCCATGTAGCCGTATACATATAGCTGTTCAGTTATTAATCAAGATGAAAGCTAAGATGCTGCAATACTGCTTTTTTCTTTTTATGGGCCAGAAAGGAGGCTGGAGATTAACATTCTGAGAAAACAATACCCTGTATATCCTCCTTCCCCATTCTTAGTACCTTTGGCTGTGTTTTGGACTCTTGTCCTACTAACGGGTTTCTCTAGATCTTTTCTGAAGTTGAATACTGATGCAAATTGTTATCTTTGTGCTTTGCTCAAACTTCAGATGACCAGTCATTTGGTTGAAATAAGTGTTTGTATAGATGTTGGCCGGATTACGGAGCTGGTCATTGTGAATGTAATAGGAAAAATGCCTTTTGGATCAGATCAGAACACTGGTGTTGTCTTTCTGGTATGAATTAGTAATAAATACCTTTGAAGGAACAGCACATTGTCCTTGCACAGCTATGTTGTCCCAGCTTTCACTAATAAATACTTTCAAATGTTGCTGTGATAGACTTTACAGCTAAAACAGTGTTCAATATACAAACTCTTTTTAAAAAACTTTTAAAATTCTTTATCCTGCCCAGAAGCCTGTGGCAGCAGTTTCCACAGTTTAACTGTGCTGTATGTTTTTAAAGCTGCTGCCTAAGAACAATGAAATCATCTTAGCCTATGCTGCTTTTCATCTAAGAGTTCATTGACAGAATTGCTTAATATCTCTCCTTTTAAAAAATGAGGGAAAGTTTTTAATTTTCTTACAATATTAATTACTTGCCAGTAGTCCTTTTTGGAAGAAATCATACTGCAAATGTCCTTTTCTGTAAACTGTTAATTCAGCAGAATGCTGCCAAGGGTAGTGGAGGGATTTGAGTTTCTTTAGCAGTTTCTGGTTCTATTTCTTTTTCTTTTAAATTTAGAACTTCAAAGTGACATCCTTATTTATGGAGCCAGAGCTCGAAATCGTGCAATCCACGGTGATGTAGTGGCTGTAGAGTTGCTACCTTTGCATGAATGGAAAGGAAGGACTGTTGCCCTTTGTGAAAATGACACTGAGGATAAAGCACCTGCAGACACCACTGGTGATCCTATGCCCACAGGTAAAGCAGATAGAATGATACAATGTTTTATTAAGATTACCTCACTTTTTTTGGTCTGATCTGTTGTAGTCTCTATATTATACAGTTCCTGTCCTTGGATTTCTTTGATCAATTGTTACATTTTTCACACCATACTAAATTCCAAGTGCTTATCCCAAATTAAAGCATTCTAGCATATCCCCAAAATAAAGCCACTGGATTTTTTCTGTGTGTGAAAACCCATTCTTTTCTTTGATTTCATTCTCAGAAATAGCTGATGTATTCTAGTTATCTTCCTAAAGTATTGTTTTACATTTATTAAGTTTAAATATTTAGTTTGATAGTTACAGTTGACTAAA
>VXAL01017156.1:28309-46038 GCA_013399475.1 Chauna torquata | reverse complement strand
AAAGTTAATTATTTTCCACAGGTAGATTATGCACACTTTGTGATGCACAAAAATGTTACCTTACATTACCTGTTACAAAGTACCTGCTTATGCATGCGCTCTTTGAATTATTTGTTACTATTTGTAAGCAAGGTAGGAGGGAGTCACAAAAAGCTGAAATACGGTGTTAGTTAATGACCATCTCCTCTTCCAACAGCGTGTACCCATACCCTTAGCAATTTGCTTTTCATTTAAACAGCAACTTAATGGTGAAGGTGTCTTGTTCTTCACTTGATTTTTCACGTGGGTTTCAGTCTGGAGTGCATGCACCCATGTGAACGGTCACATTTTCTACTATCGTCCTATTTCTCAAACATGTTGTTACCNCTACAATAAAACCATTATTCGCTCTGCGTACAAGCTAGTCTACGAAGTAGCACAGGGATTATTAGATGGAGACATGACTGTTGTTGATGATATCCTTGAACTGAAAAACTTGGATGAAAGAGTTAAAGAGAAGAAGTTGGCTGAACTGGTTTGGGCAATATCAAAACTCACTGACATAGCACGACACATTAGAGCTAAGCGGGACAGCTGTGGTGCTCTAGAACTAGAAGGGGTAGAAATCCGAGTGCAACTGGATGATAAAAAAAATATTCATGATCTCATCCCCAAGCAGCCACTGGAGGTGCATGAGACTGTAGCAGAATGCATGATTCTTGCCAACCACTGGGTGGCAAAAAAGATTTCAGAAAACTTTCCTCATCAAGCTTTGTTGCGTCAACATCCTCCACCACGACAGGAATTTTTTACTGAACTTCGAGAATGTGCCAGTGCCAAAGGTTTCTCAATAGACACACGGTATCTTTTACTACTTATCTTAAGCGCTTTAATTAGAGTTAGGCAATTAACTATTTGGCTATGTAATCATTACAAACCATTACAGTTCTGAGTATCGATTTTAATAGACTGCATTAGCAATTCTTAAAAAAAAAATTTTTACCACCACAACCTTTCTGTAAGTGGGAGATGATGTTCTAAACAGGCGATGCCTGCGTTTCTGCTGGCTGGACAGAAAATGTCAATAGCTGAATCATTTTAGACATATCTAAAGAGAGATGTTCAGTTGTTATGTAGTGGTTAAGGTCTGTAATAGCATTGTTTGCACCACATGTCCTGTAACAGTAGTTTAAGAGAGTCCTTGTTTAAATCAAGTTAATTCTGTGCAATATAATAATTTTAAAAGATTTAAAATAATCTAGAATGACTTTGTACATCAAGGTACTATGAGAGGGCTGTAAGCCTCATCACATTGAGAGGTATCATTTGTGTACATCACAGAGTGTGAGGGGCATCAGTAGTGCCTTTTGTTTGGAAGCCACCTTGCATCCATTGTGTGGACTCTCCTGTACAGAACAGGTTTATGGCCAGCTCAGCATCTCTTTTATACTGGACAAAAGTGGGTGCTCCTCTAGTTCTTTGTTCTCCAAGTTGCAGGAGTTTAAGTATAGGCTATTAACGATCAGGGTAGCATAATTTTATTCATAATTAACATTTTTTTGACAGGTCTAACAAAGCATTGGCTGAGTCCCTGGATAAAGCAGATGATCCATTGGATCCAATTGTAAACAAACTGTTGCGATCTATGGCCACTCACGCAATGTCTAATGCGTTGTACTTCTCAACTGGCTCTTGTTCTGAAGAAGAATTTCATCATTACGGTATCCTGTCACTTTATTTATACAATTTCTGTTACTATTTCTGAACTGCTGGCGGGAGGCAGTTGATTGCTTAGATAGCTTATCACTGCTTCCTTTTTATTTGTAGGACTTGCTTTAGATAAGTACACTCATTTTACTTCTCCAATTAGAAGATATGCTGATATAGTTGTCCACAGACTCTTGATGGCAGCCACTCTGAAGGAAACTAAAGATGTTAAGGATAAAGTATTCAGTAATAAGGATCTTGAGGAATTGTGCAGACACATTAATAACAGGAACAGGGTAAGATGGTCACTGTGTGTGTGCCTGTGTTTGTACGGTGCCCAGCAGAATGGGGTAACAGCCTTGACTGGGGCTTTTGGGTACTGCAATGACATAATATCACTTCATTGATATTTATAGTAGTTTTTTTTAACTTAAATATCAGATTTCTTCTGAGACTGGTACTAAAAATGACTTCATAATTCACCTGTTCTACAGATAGGATTTTCTTTTAGATATAATTTTTTGGGGGTGGGTAGGGGAATAAGTCATGGGGAAAAAACAATGTGAAGACCAAAGCCAAACAAGCTTATTAGAATATTTACATGGGTTGTTTTGTCTTCTCTTTTTGTGGGGGGTGCTTGCAGGCAGCCCAGCATGCTCAGAAACAGTCTACTGAACTCTTCCAGTGCATGTACTTCAAAGACAAAACCCCAGAAACAGATGAGCGCTGCATAGCAGATGGTGTTATCTACTCGATTCGAACAAATGGTGTGCTTGTTTTTGTACCAAGGTAAGTTGATCAGAGCTTGGACTCAGCTTAAAATAAGACACAAGTATTATTGGAATGCTGTGAGGACACCTCTGGTCCTTGAGAAAGGAAGTGTTGACTGATGACTGCATTGACTGATGACTGCATTTTAGTTTTAGTTTGTTTTTTTTTTTTGTAAATCATAAAGAGTGCTTTTCTGTGCATTGACTCTGAAAAGGAGTTCTTGTGAGGAAACAGTAAGGCTATCCTGCACAATAGATATTTATCTCAGAACATTAAAGGGCCATTTTTTGCCCAAACAGCTGCTAGGGAAGAACAATTAATAGAATATTTATTGCTTTTTTTTTTTTTAAACCATAGAAACTGATTAGTTACTTAAAGAAAAGGTAGTTTTAAATTTCCAAATCAAAAAGCTATGCATTCATCAGCCCTCTTTTCCTTCACTATAGTAGTATACGCAGGCCAGGAACTGCTTTAAAATAGCTACTCAGCATAGGCAGCAGGGAAGTGTAGAAGAGTTTACACAGTGCTGTTGATGGCATTTTGGCTCTTATAGGTGCCTGCATCTCAGCTGTACTCCTATTTATCAAAGTTGAAAGCACCTCTGCATGAAGCTAACATTGTTTTAATTTCTGAGCTTTTAAATCTGTATCTTAAAGTAGACTGTATTCTGATTATGTCAGAAATGGACTAGTGAACAACGTAAGAAGGAACTAGTTACCATAGAGCACTACCTCTCATCAGACTTTGTCAGCTGGTCAAGCTGGGGTGGGGAAGAGAAGACTATCCTTTCCCTTAGTGGCTGTGGACGTTATGGATTAGCTGCTGATCTTCATGTTTGTGCGTTATGGTAGGACCACTGTCTACCCTGCTAGCTAACAGGTACAAGAAATGTAGGCTTAAGAACTCTGAGTTAACATCCCTGTAGATTTTTTTTTTAAGTAAAGCAAAGCATCATGTGAATAACATGGATTTCCATGAATAGAGCTAGGGCTGCTTGGTCCGGGAAACAGGCTGAGTTCGGATGTCAGCCAGCTTGATGCAGGCCTAGTGACTCTAGTATTCCAGACGGCTTGGATACACGGCTGAAGAGCCAGAACCTACCCAGTAACCTGTAACACTGCTATTCTTCCATTATCTGGGCATTCCAGGCTCTACCCAGCACATAAGTGATGGATTACTGACTATTTTACTTCCACTTCACTGCTTTTGAAAAACCTCAATCACTGTCTCATGCTGTATTCATATACTTTTTTTTTTTGACAATGCACCTAAGTGTCCCTGAAGCAGGATTATCAGGCTGTCATGTTTGCCCCTTTATTGCTTTCAGATAATCCTATCTTGCCTTCCTTTGGTTTCAAAATTAGTAAGAGAACTGAAAAGGGTGAAGATTCTTACAACAGATTGTCTGCTCATCTGCTTTTTTGTAGATATGGAATCAAAGGTGCTGCTTATATGAAAAACAAAGAAGGCTTAGTCATCTCTTGTCAAGGTGATAAAAGCTGTGAGTGGAAGCCTGGGTCACTTCAACGATTTCAGAACAAAATTACTTCCACTACAGCCACTGGAGAATCAGTTACATTAAGCCTTTTCGATCACATTACAGTGAGTATTTATTTCTGACCATGCTATTTCCTTTTACTTTCTTCAAATTAAAGTAATTTTTGAATTGCTTTTAAGGTGAAAATACTTGTGCAGACTTCCCGCTGCCATGCCGACATGATCAAGCTTGAAATAATGAAGAATATACCATACCAGACTTCAGACACAGAGGTTTCCCAGAAGAATTCTGATGTGGTGAAATCTGACTTAGTAAAAGAAGTCAGTCAGTCTGCAGAACAAGCCCAGCGTGCCCAAGAAAAAGCAGGAGTTAAAGTAATTGAGGAAGAATATCAGGAGTACTGCCAGACAAAGGGAGCAAGCTTATACCAGCTGCTGGAGGAGATTAGGGACTTGGCTCTATTAGATGTTTCAGCTGATATTAGAACTTGAACTATAACCTAACAATCTATGTTTGGTGCTCTGCTCATATTCACTTTATACAATTAAGTTTTTTTAGAAACAATATATGTAAATATTCAAAAGTCATTTTAAGAAGATAAACTAAATATTTTAAATAAGAACTATTTTTATCTGATTATGGATACATGTAACTTTTTAAAAAAGATTTTATACATGATAAATCTCATCTTCCATACTAAAGACTGTGTGGTAAATCCTTTCAACTATCATTCAGAAAAGTTACTTGTCCTTGTTCTCCATAAATTATGTTCTTAAAACTTAAATATTTCCTGATGTCATCCTACTTACTACAGCTGTTGGTTCTCTTCCACTACAGTTCACTGACTTTAACTCATAACTACAAACTTATAAGAGCAAACTCAGTCTAGAACTTTTGTTAACTGCAATTCCCCAGCTGCGCAACTGGCATAAAATAACACCTATTGACACGAACTCATTTCAGGTGCTGTGCTGTTCTTGTCCTAAGTTCATGTCTTAGTTCAATTTTTTGAAATTCAGTTCATTATGAACAAGTCTACCCTATGCTACTGGCAAGGAAAGTCTCAGGCTTTACCATAATGGTGATACTTTGGACTAGTTTCTTGTTTGTTCTACAAAAAGGAAGAGGGTAGTGTATGGCTGTTGCTATCGTGTAAGAGGGGAAAAACAGTATTGTAAAAAGAGGACAAAACAGAGCTTCAAGCCAGAGAACAGGATCAGATAAGTAATTTGGTCAAAGCCAGAACATGGTCCCATAAGATGTACCCGTCTGTGAAGATATTTGACTTGCACAAGGGATGAGGAAGTTTTGAGTGCATATAGCTTAACAGCCTCATACAAGAATTTCAGGTTTGACTTCTGAAATTTAATAGCTTCCATTTTATAAGAACTAGATACAGGTACTTGATAAGCAAGTTAAAAAAAAACAAACAATCCAAGCTGCCTGTTCAGACATAGCACTACACTCTATTACGTATCCTCCATTTAAAAACCTGAATACAAACTTAACCTCTCAACATCCCAGTTAATTCAGTTTGACATCAACTGTAAGAAGAGGTCAGAGTAGGCTGAAAAACTCATTAATGTTCCCTTAACAATGTCAGTGAAGAAACAAAACAAGGCTCACGTGCAGATAGAGAACGGTGTTCTGTTTGACTGTTTGGAGTAATTCATTTGCAGTTTCAAGAAAACAGAGTTCTGCCCAACTATACAAATGTCACAGTTAAGACTTCCCTGAAGCTTCTGGAGCCAGAGCACAAAGAGCCAGTGACATTTCAATACAAATGGCAGTACTTATGTTGGGGTCCTTCTATTAAAAATGTCATTCAGAGCATGGGGAAAGGTCACTGCTTTTCACTGGCACATTCCAATTCTGTATCTCTGTCCTCAGCTTCTGTAACAGCAACCTTGGTCACAGCAATTTGAGTGTCTTCTATAACATCAGCCAGATCCTGAGCAACTGGGGTATCAAACTCTTCTTCTGGGTAACCAGGNAAAAAAAAAAAAAAAGCCTGCAGTGAGAAAACAAAACGCTTGCTGTGTGTTTAATGACTCCAGTTTCTGTTGCCCAAATCACAGTCTTCAGGAAAGCCAACTCCAGAAATGTCTAGCAAGTTAAGTTTCATTTCATTAAACACAAAGCTATCAGTACTTGGCGTGACAACTAGGGAGAGTAGCTCTGACTTGGCTTTGGAGGAGTCTAGCTACAGGAACACAGTTCACATTTGGGAGTTACGCAGTTTGCTACTTACTGGAAAAGCAAGGACTACCCTTAGCACTGCCATTTGACTCAGAGGCTCAGTTGTCTAAGCTTGTCGGGCTACTGAACTTACTAACATTTAAGTTAGAATTGCTTACCGTTGTGCTGCGACTGGCTGTTACACTGCATCTTTGCTTGCCTACGTTCTAAGGCTAGCTGCCTGTTCCTCTTGATTCGCTGTTGTTGCTCTTCCGTGAGGGTTGTACCAGGGAGAGAATCAAGTTCTTCTCCTACATTCCCAGAGCAGGAACGTACATCTCCAGTGGCCATATCCAGTCCATTGCTTTCACCTCCACCATCTGGATAAAAATTAATTGAGGGAGAGAAAGGGTGGGGAAGGGCAGAAAGCAACACTTTGAACAAAGTGATCTACCACTAAGTAGATGTCAAGAAAGCATTTTAAATGATTTCTGCTTATGTTCTACATTTTAAGGCTGTCCTGACAGCTAAAGATCATTCTGTAAGTTACTTTTAGCTTGCAATCCTCTGTCTAGGTCCTTATACCTGGTATTCAAAATATAAAACAAATCAGAAGAACCCAAGCACACAATACCTGAACTTAAAAGAAGTATAGCTTTGTGTACTGAGTTAGCAATCCTGAGCTGTCCTTGAAGGTTGAAAAGACAGTAAAATTCAGGCTATTCTTACCAGAAGGCCAGATACTTTTCTTCCCAGCCCTTTAGAAAGTGGAAAGACTAGTTACAGGAATCAGACAAATTCACCATAGACATTAAATAGTCAGTTTTGAATTCACGGTGCTACTATCAAAGAATATTTACTCATTTGCTAAAATTAACACATGCAAAATGGAGGTAGTCCAATTCTGCTAGACAGACTTCACCCACCAACAGAGAAGCAGAGCACTCTTGAAAGAGTGCCGGAGGCCAAGTATGCTTGTGCCTCTGCAGCACTTTCAGCCTGTGAACAGAGAGGTTAGCTGACAACAAGGTTTTGGTTTTCAATCCAATATTCTAGCTTGAGTTTTTATTTCAAAACTTAAGATACCTACCCAAGTTTTTCTACTGAAGACTGACTGGCTACACCAGTATACTTGCTAACATGGTTCAAGAACATATCAGCTCTGCATTTAAATACAAGTGTATGGAACCATCGCACAGAAAAATCTGATAACTCTACAGACACTGTCGGCAGGAACCATTTACTTCACTATTTGTGGCTGCTTATGGTTGCATTCCATATCTAGCAAATGCAGCCAACAGCAAAGACAGCCACGGCATCAACTGCCCCAAGGTCTTACCCGGAGGTAGGGCACAGTTTTACCACTGGGTAACTCGTTCCCCAGAGCATGAAAGCAAACTAGACAATGGGTAGATAACTGCTTTGAGAGAGACCCACTCTCACGTGACAGAGTGAAAGTATAAGCACCTGCAATGGACCTTAGGAAAGACTACAGAATTCCCTCATTTCTGCTAACAAAGTTTCTTCCAAACTACTAGGTGAACTCTGCTCCCTCTTTTTATAAGACAGCTTGTTCGTTTTTATCTAAAATATCACATAAGTAGAAGAGTCTCCTGCATTATTTACTTGTTAAGTGGATGGGTTTTGATATGAGAAGAAAAAACATTCAATAGTAGGCGTACAGCAAGACTGACATACTGCAGTGCCCACAGGCATTAGTAAGTACTCTCCCTGTAAATGACTCAACATACTGACTCCACCATAAAAGCTGGCAGTATAAGGAGTATAATGATTTCTTGATTTTTGCACTAACAAGATCCAAGAACTCCTCAGACTGCACACTCATAAGAGTAAAACACAAACCATGAATATCTTCATTTGATAATTGCAGGGGGTTTTGTTTGTTTGTTTTGTTTTTGTTTTGGGGGTTTTTTTTGAAGAATGTTGTTAACAACACTGGTAATAAAACCCACTTCCCATTTCCTTCCTCTATGCCATGCACTTTTAAATAGCTATATAAAGCATTTTAGTCTAAGCATCATTTCAGTTTTGTAGTTGTAAGTCCCACAGAAGCCTGGCTTTAAAAGAGATGACCACTCAACAATTTCATTTACAATAGAAAAATGTATCATGATCATTAACTTCTGGTCAGTAACAGAGGAAGTAAAGTTTTTTTTTTTAACCACTGAATTAACAGTGTAACAAGCATACCTTCATTACTTGTGAAGTCTTCATGTAAAATAGGAAGATCAAGTCTAATCCGTTTTAGGCAGGTCTGCAAATGAGGAGAAATTAAAATAATAGTATTTCATCTGTGACAAAATCTTTCGTGTTATGTTGGTCTGTTTTTAATAGTACTCCCAATTTCTCTTTATGCTTTATTACTCTGCGATAATATTCCCTTCATTATCATAGAATCACCTAGCCCTTAATCTGTCACCTAGCCAAATGAAGCAGCATTCTTCATAAGTTGTCTTTTGCAGGTTCAAACGTAAAAAGAATTCCAGCACTCTTAAGCAAATTGCTTTCGTAAAGATGCCCTGTAAAAGCTGGAGCAGATTCTCCAATTCTCTGAAGCATTAAATAAAATAAAGGTTATATCTAAATGAACTCAAATACTTCAAATACTGGAAATAGCTTTTTTTAAATCAGAGAATGACAGAAATTAATTCTAATAACATTATACACCTAAGCAGCACATATAACTTGAATCTTGCTCTGTTGCATAGTTGTCCTCCTAAACCTACTCCTTACACTACTGAGCATTGCATGAAGACAAACCAGCAGGAACAATACGTACCTGAACTTCCTTTTTGTTTCCCAAAGACTCTACTCTGTCAATAAAATCATCAAATTGCAATTTTGGAAATAATCTGTGAGCCCAGTGTTCCATGTGTCGTATTAGTGTCTTCAGGTCCTCTGCCTTGAACATAAAACAAGATATCCAGCTGTTAGCAGTTGATTAAGTCAGCAGACTGCAGAGGGAAACATGATAGCAATGTTTCTAAAAAACATTAAGCACCTGCAGCTTGAAAGTCTCTTGAAAATCTAAGTAATATGTAATTCTACGTAATGATCGGGTGATCTTCCTCCTGTAAAGAAGTCTCTAAGTGCATTTTCAAGCTACGAGAAAAACAGTGATAAGAACGCAGAAAAAGCATTTGCATGTACTGTAAAACACTTGATAAGCTTCTGAAAAGTTGCCCTTACGCAACCTAGGCGTGATCCCAGACTAAAAAGAAAATATTCATGGGGGCACAGCTGGTATTCATTTTGATGTTTAGAACACACAGAAAAGCATACATCTAAACAACCTTACTAGTAAAGATTTTTGCTCAGATTAAAAGTATTGCCCAGCTTCTTTGTGCCTCCAGTTGTAAAAAGAAAATTTATACCATAAATATTCTCTGTAAACCAAAAGATACACTGGCATCCTTGCCAATATTGTGATGACATTTATTTAAAGACAAGGTTTGTATCGTAAATGTATCCAAGACTACAAAGCAGTTTGTAGAGAAAATACTGCTTTCTCTTTGCTTAGGTGCTATGTCATACATTTTTAATATTAAAAGCCTTGGGATACAGATGTCACAATAGCCAGAAGATTTTCACTAACAGAGGAAACTGATCATGAAATGTGAAGGTAAGGCATTCCAGACATACTAAGAAGTCTTATAACCCTGTTCCAATTCCCAAAACCTCTTTCTATAGACAATACAGAAAAAGTCACAGACATGGTATTCTAGTTTTGAAAGACAGGCAAAAAGCTTTAAGATCAAAACATTGATATTTTGTTCAGCAGTCATGTACATTTTTTTTAAGCTTGCAACTACAGACTCTAGCAGGGTACATCCAAACACTGTTAGAAAGCTGCCCTGTCCAGAGTTTAATATCAACCTCCTCATTATCAGAGGGGCAGCAATCTGTCAAGTCAAACTAATCTCCCAGGAAACAAATCGAAAATTCACTAAGTCTTACCTCATGCCCCTTACCCTTGAACTTTACATTGTCAAACATGTGTCTTAAGGCGGGAAGTCCTCTTTCTGAAACTAATCTGTAAATATGAAATGGGTAAAGTTACTTGAAACCCAACTTTCTTTTTTCTAATAAAAACAAACAAAAAACACATTCCCTTATATTGCCTAAAGCTACAGAGCTCTATTTGAGAGGGATATAGAATTAGAAGTCATTAAGAAAGCACTGGAAATATGATAAAGACCGCTGAAAGAGCTGACGCTTTTTTTTCCCCAAAAATTCACAATACATATATTCCTAGTCCAAGCAGCTTCTTGATTTTGATTACATGGCAAGAAAACGGAATGGTCAGTTCTAGTATCTATATTGTAGAAGTAAGACTTGTTAGATACATGACCAAAGCATCCACCTGTGGTATCACCGACCAGCTTCATCAGTATCTTTAAAATGAAAGAAATCAGAAGCTCAGACACTTTCCTTTGCTCATAAGGAACTTACACCAGTTTTGGTGATAAAAGCAAGGAAAATACTGAAATCCTTTACATACAAACTAGATAAACTCTGTAAGTCAGGTGTAAATGTACTTTAACCTTACAGCCACCGTTATACTGAATGAATATGTATTAACAAAATCGTTAGCCGTGTACTAAGCCCCAAGGAGACTTCAAGAAAGTTAAGACTAATAATAGCATTATATAGGTAAGCAAGGATTTGAGATACAGCATGCAGCAGGCACTTTCATCTGCAAAACTCTTGATATTTGACTTGGCTATGACCAATCAGATCTCACAGTAACCTTAATTATTACACCACAGCCATACACCAGGTTCGTCAGAGAAAGAAACAGTATGTAAAAATACCTATGAGCATCTAGTTTAGGTATTGATCTTTTAACTGCTTTCTGCGTAGCTACAGAAGAATCCTTTGCTTGTGACTGCTGGTTTCCATCTGGTTCCAATAAAGAAAATAAACTGTAAGTATATAACACAAATGGCATCAACTAGAATTATATTACATTAAGTTTCTACCCAGCAAAAGGGCAACAGCCGCAAGTATTCCATTTCAATACTACTCCAAACAAATGTCTGCATATTTCATCTAACTTCTCCCGTAAGTCTGACAGGAAGTAGATGTCTCTTCAAAATATACTGAAGAATCACCTTTTCTAACAAAGGAGAAAATTTCTCTTTCAACAAACCTAGTTTTAAAGCTTTTATATTGTATTCCTGATGAAAAATGTATTGACAGTAGATGCTGCCAGCTGCTGAAAAACTCAGATTATCAATGCACATAAATGGCTATGTTTCCCAAAATTTCCACCGAAATCTGAGAGAGCTAAAACTCCAGCACAACCTTCAAAAACAGAGTAAGAGGTTATGTATGAATACAGTCAAAGTATCTTTTAAGAACCAAAATTCATATGCTTTTTGATTAGGGCTAGTACGCATGCTTTTGACTGCAACAGACAAGGTGTCACTGTCCATCTCATCTCAGAACCAGTAATTATTTATCATACTGATTTCTTGTTTAATATTTTGATACTCCGAACATCAGGAATTCTGGAGTTAGAACTCTCCTTTTCATACATCAAGGAATTATATCTATCCAAAATCCGACTTTCTAGTTAACAGACATAACAGGGACTGAGAGAAACATCTATTTAACATTACTTCTACTCATACTTGACTATAAATAATAGCTCAGATAAGATCTTTATACTTTCTATTAGCTTGTTCAGTACATCAAATTGCACTAAGATCTTTTCAAATGCAAATAATTTAAGTTTTACTGTCCTGAAACGCCTTGGATTTTTCCTAGGTCATATCGTCTACAAGAACTACTAACATCTACCTGGAATACTATCTTTGGCATTCTTGTGCACATATATATGTGTGCATATTTTCATGGAATCTACAAAAACAAAACTTTTCCCAGAAGTATGGATACACAGAATCAATAACTTAAATTTATTAGCTATTTTTTTAATCTATACAACATAAGACTATTTTTATGTAGTAAACTCAAGGCAGTGAAGCACAACAGCAATAATATTGATCTCACAGCATTTCAGTCTATACCGAAAATTCAGCTCTCTAGTGGTCACAGTGTTTACCTCCATTAGCTTGAGCCCATTCAACATCATCTCTTCCTGGAGAGGCAGGAGGTGGAAGAGGTGGAAACGTTTCGTCTTCTGTATTCTCATAATCAGGAAGATCAAACAAGTTGTTCTCTAAAGGATCTATCATGACCACAGATAAACTTTTTTCTTTCCCTCCTGCAGGAAATACCAAAAGTGTTTAAAGAGAAGAAGCCAGAAGACAAGGCTACCACGGAAGCAGCTAAATATCACTTGTATACAGTATGCCCATTAGTCCCGGCTTTTTTAGATTTGCCAACCAAAACCAAATAATGTTACATAAACTAAGTAGCAAATACCATGCAAAAGGATGACACAATCCAGTCTCAGTGTGCCAAATAAAATAAGGGTTTATCGTGTTTCAACTCATCACAGTTACCTGGGAGTGGTGGGTACAGGTCATAGGAACAACACAAAAGAAATGCGCTTCGGTTAAAAGTGCATTATCAAGACAGCTGATTTGTTTTCACATCCTTGACAAACACAGACTACTGGAAGAGGGAGGGCGATGATTCCTCTGACTTACAGCTTACCCACTGAGAAACGCCGCCTGGAGAACTCCCCTTCACTGGCTCCTTTAGCAAAGCACAGGGACTTCAGCACGCCAGCACAGCCGCGCTTAGGACGACCCCGGTCTCACCACGGCTCTGCCCACAAGGCTTCGGGCAGAGCTGCTCCTCAGCTGGAAGCTGTCTCCCGGGCTGCTTCACTGACAGGACACCCCAGGCGGGTCCGTCCGCGCTGACCTTCGAGGCCAGCTCCCTACCTCTGGGCTGCGAAACTCGCGCAGTCGGAAGCCGAGGGAGTAGGGAGATGGCAGAGAGGGAGCTCCTTAGGGCCAGGCCCCGCGGAAAGCGACCCCCAGAGCTGTCACTTGCCGGCCGCCACGGAGGCCCCGCTCCTCTCACACCTCCGAGAGGGGGGCACGGTGTCCTGGCGGCTCCCGCCGGAGCAAAGAGGGGCTTCTCGCCTGCTTTCTGAGGGCAGAGAGGTCCGCGCACACCCGGACGAGCGCACCGAGCAACACCCGAGCCCTCGCTCCCCGCCTTCCGCTTCCCGCCCCGCTGAGGGACGGCGCCGCGAGAGGCGAGGCTCTCGCGAGCAGCCGGGCAGCTCGGCCGAGGGGAGCGGCCGCGGGCCAGGGCGCACGCGCGGCGGCCCCGCTGCGGCGCTTTTGGCGCCAAAACCCACAGGGCGGAGGGGGGGAGGGGCTGCGCGCTGAGGCGAGGCCGGAGCAGGGGCCTCGGCAGGCTGCGGGGTCCGCACCTCCGGCAACGCGGGGTGCGGGGGGCCCAAGCGAGGCGTCGAAGGCTGCTAGGGTGCCCCTGAAACGGGATTTAAGATAGCGTGTGTTGAGCCTTTCTCATTTTCCTGCCTCTGGACTGGTAGTGATCCCGAGCTTTCCTCCGTACAAATGCCGGCTCGAGCCTTCTGGTAATTTAAAACGAAACCGTCTGCGGTTGTCCGGGCTGTGAGAAATAACCGAGCCCTCCGGGACTGGGCAGCTGTGCACGTGAGATGCCCTTCGGGCTTGGGCTGCAGAAGCACCGGGGAGAGGCTCGGCGCGCAGGCTGCAGCGCTGTCGCACCTGACGAGTGCCTGCTACCCGGGTCAGCCCGTGGGGGTGCCTCTGGCTTAAATCACAGGCAATCTTTTTAAGCAAAATGAGTGAAATGAATTGCAATGCGTTAAGGGAGCTGGTTTTCTCTTGTATCTCTTTAAATTTCAGTTTGACATAGGTAACGTTTCTGGTAGTTTAATTTATGCCCTCTAATACGACAAAATCAATTGCAAGTATTTTTAATGTATGACCCTTTAGTCAAAATGATTTTAACTGTGTTTAAAATGTGTATTCCCAAATGCAGGAGCGTCTGGTATAATCAAGAGTACACATAATGTAGTGAACACATCAGTGGATTTATTAGCATTAATGGATTCATTTATCTTAATTTTCTAGATATTACCAGTTTCTTGAATTGACAGAGGCACACAAAGTATGAAAAATATACACAAAGATACACTAGTTATTACAGATCAAGTGCTGCCAGTTTCCAACTCAAACACTACATTTGTGTCATAAAATGACTCAAAATCCAATGTCTATATGGAGAGCTCTTTACATTGGAAATAATGGTTAATCTTTGTATTAAAAATGTTTATCAACAAAGGAATTAGCTTTTGGGTGTAGCTGGAATATCTAACTTAGAACTATTTGTGTGAAGCATCTTTTCACTTACATGTTTTCCTTAATATTAAATGCTTTTTTTTCTTTTTTTTTTTTTTTTGTCTGTGAAGTAATTGGATTTTAAATACTCAGCTCATGTCAGCCGAACTTGCTAGAGCAACCATGGTCTCCAAATTCCCTGAAGACCCTCCATATTTTCTGCAAATCAGCTGGTAAGTAGAACAGAAGTAATGTAGTGGGGTTCTCGGAGAGCAACGGCAGGCAGAGGTAGCACCCATCCATGTGGCTGGCCACTCCTGCCCACCACGACTGGTCTGTATGGGCAGAGCTTTGTCCTGCGATTAGCCAGAACGGGTAGATAAAAGTGCGTGAGAAGTACAAAAAAATACTATCGGTGTATTAAAGTGGAAGATGACTTAAACTCTCTGTATGGGAGTACAGTGTTATAAAACCTATCATATTTATGCAAGTGATTAATCAATATTTTTGAAGAGCGTTTAATTAGGGACTGGACTTGGTGACCTAGGTGGTTCTCTCCACTCCTATGTTCCTAATTAAATGAAAAGCATATGCCAGCAGGCATTGATTATTGTTTTTTTTTGTTTTTTTTTTCCCCAGGAAATGAATAAGTGGCCACATGCTGATAAAACAATAGGTCAGAGAAAAAAAATAATTTGCCTCAGTTCTAGAAAACACTTCTGGTTCCTAGTTTAGGTGAAATAGAGATATTACTTGTTTGTTTTTCTATCAAATAGTGTTGTTTCATTAGAAAAACTGCTAAAAATTAGCAGCTTGTTTTTTATTTTTGTCTCATTACCTGTTTTATGTTACACATAATATATGGCAGAGAAAATCTGTAAAATGGATGATAGGCTACTTCTACATTTGAAGGGTTTTATATTGGCAAAGCTGTTTATACAATAAAAGGACTCCCCATCCAATAAACTCCAGGCAAAACAGGCTGTGTTGGTACCAGTTTGGCTGTGTTAGTCGGAGATCAGATCTCACAGATTTAGAAAAATTCAGATATTTGTGATTTATACCTTGTTAATCTTACCTAAAATTTATATTATGCAGTCAAACATTAATTTTTAAGCTTATGGTATACTACTCGACATTTAAGATCATGTTCTGACCCACAGTGTTTTTTTCAATCCCTTCTTCCTGAGGAAAATAAGATGTGCAAGAAAGATTGTGATCTCTGGCTGGTTGAAGGGAAGTCTGTCAGCTCCCTTCTAATAATTTTTGATCCTGTTGGCCAATTTCATTCAAATTTGAATCAGGCTTCTTAAATTCCATTGCTTATGGGACTAATTATTTCCTTAAATTGCTCTGGTAGCCACTAAATAGATTGTGTTAAATCTTTCAAATAAAATTGTGTGTGTATGTTTTGGCAGTAAAATATGCATCTTTTTGTGGCAATCAAGTTTTTAAAATACGGGCTAATTGAGCGATGCAATTAACGTATCTAATAATCATGTTTTCCTTTTCATGCAAGAAACTAGACAAAATCCAGGGTCTTGTAGGCTAGTTCCATGACAGGAAAAAAAAGTAGTAATGAGGGGAAGCTTCTTTGATGCATTTCTGTCTACAGGGACATATTTCAGTTCTATTTTTTCCAGTGGTGGTAGAATCAATGAATCAGAAAGTCTCCCTGTTCTGAAGTAGTTCATAGAGATTACACCGCCTTGTATTTTTTTGCTTTATCTTTTCCTGTGTGATCCACCCTCAGAAACACTTATTTATGAAGTGAAACACAGTTCCTTCCACCAAGAATGTTTCAATTCCCCAAATGTGTTTTGTTTTGGGTTGGAAAATATGCTTATTTTTCAGTTGCAAATATACTGCAGTTAAACCTGTTTGTTTTACTGAAGTTCAAACCAACCTGTAACAATCTTGAAACATTTCAAATGTACTGTGTAATCATAAAAAGAAAAGTGGTCATTCAGGAAGTAATACTATGCCCATATAGATCAGTGTGACAGCCATTATTGAAAATTAATAACAACAACAAAAACCAAAAAAGGTGTCCTATGACACTTCGAACAAAGCCCAGAGGCCATGCATCTCTTAGGTCTCTTTAAGGTTCCAGGGGTACAACACTGTCCAAGGAACACGGCGATGGCAAGAGAATTACACAGAAAGGGTTCCTGCAGTGGCATCAATATATACACCCCTGACTATATTTTTATATCCAGTTAATTCAAAATACCTTTGTTTTCTGTCTGTGGGTCAAAGGGACTTTAAAACTTGAGTGAATTCAGTAATTTTTCTGAGATTCCACAGGACTATGTTTGCTGTGCAAGTATAAAGTGCTCCAGAGGAGGGAGCTGTCTCTTAATATCTGGAATTTGATGGAGTCTATGAATAGCAGAGCTGTGAAAATAATAATTCAGTCTTTTCTGTTTTAAAAATGGGCAAGAAGTTAGAACAATATAGCATTTTTGCGTAATATATAAGATACCTTGTTCACAATTTCAATTTTTATAAAAGTTCTATAAAAGCATTAATAACTGCTTTATTTTACTTTTGCAAATGACATAACATTAATACGCAGAGAATTCAGAGTTCTTCATACAAAGTATTTCCAATATAAGTTTTGATGTGGAATTCACTCTGCACTTTTACTGTCAGCTGGGTCATCTATGATCCATGCTTCTTTCTTGCCGTGTTTCAAAATTTCTGCACACTTAACCCTGTTTTTAGTAGATATGTCAATCATTCGTTTGTGTAGACTTTTAGTACATAGTTTATTCTGATGGAGAAAAATTATGTTACGAGGGGAAAAATAATTAAAACTCCACGTGAAAATTCACAACACATAACTAACATTCTTCTCAGTTCGGTCCAAACACTTCTCTGCCAAGTTCTCTCCAAAGCAGGTCAGCGTTTCAGACAAAACCCGCGCGAGGTCCTGGAACAAACACGAAACCTGCACGAGGAGCGCGCAGACCAGGGACGGGCGGCCAGGGACGGCGGCAGAGCTCAGCGGCCAGCGGCCTGCCAGCTGCCCGGCCGAAGTCGCCCTCATTACAAGCGCCGGGCTCACTTTTAAAAAGCAACTAAAGAAACGGAGTTAAAAAAAAAAAAAAAAGTTAAATTGTGTTAAAATGACGCGCATCTCGCAGACGGCAGGGATGCGGTGACCCCCGCGGGCAGCGCGGAGGCGGGCACTGCGCGGGAGGCCCGGCAGGAAAGCCGCTGGGCGGGCGGGCCGCGGCCGGAGCTGCGGTACCGGCAGCCGGAGGGGAGCGGCTCTCCGGCTCCGCTCCGCTCGCCTCCCCGGCCGCGACGCGCGA
>VXAL01017156.1:0-28291 GCA_013399475.1 Chauna torquata | reverse complement strand
GCAGGCGCAGTCCCAAGGAAGGGCACATTTTGAGCCCGGGCAGTTCTCTGCGCCGGGAGGGAGCTCGGTGCTGCTCCGCCGGGAGGCCGGGGCTGGGCAGGAGGGGCGGCGGCGGAGGCGGTTTGGCGGCGGAGCGGCACCAGCGCTCGCTCGCTCTCTGAAGCGGCTGCCCGCAGCCCGGACCGCGGGGGGCGGCGGCGGCCGTGTGGGGGAGCCCCCAACTTTGCTTCGCCGCAGGAAGTCCCCCGAACCTGGCCGAAGTGGGGCCGCGGCTGTTCCGTCCGCCACGCTCTGCGCTGTCTGGGAGTGGAAATGCCGAAAAAGAAGCCGGGGCCGATTCAGCTCAACCCCGCTCCGGATGGCTCCGCCGTCAACGGGACCAGCTCTGCAGAGTGAGTGAAGCCTGTGCGGGTGGCTCCGGCGGGGCTGCCGCCGTCCCGCGCCTCTGAGGTGACGGGCGCGGGGGTCGCCTGCAGGCCTGCCCCGGCCGCTGCCCGCGCCTGGAGCGCGAATCGAGGCGGCACCGGCGCTGCCAGCTTGGTTCATTCTTCGGCCGTCTCGCTTGAAACCAGCGTGGCCTGGCTTCCAGAAAAATCAGGGTTATTGATTACGGGGTGGGGGGGAGTTATGTCCCCTTCGTGATAGCTGCTGAGAATCTCCTCAGCGGAGTAAGCGGCTGGTGTCTTCGGCAGTAAATAAGCTCCTGTCAGGTAGGCAAGGTAAACATGCTGGGGCGGGGGAGAGGAAAACTTGTATAATATAACTGTTCTTGTCTGTAATGGTGTCCGTTAAATTTTTAGATTATATAATTACAAAGCAGGAGCCAGATTTTACTTTTCTGATAGCTTATTTCATAAGTGTGTGCGGGGAGGAAAAGTTACATTGAGAATCACAAATTTGTAGAAGAGGTGGTGGTGGGGTCCTGCCCTGGCTTTAAGCTAAACTAACACTAATTTTAGTAAATCCGTTTTTCAGTAATTAGCACATAACGCTAGGTATGTCAGTGAGTGTGTTTGGAGAAAATGCTTTTGAGCTTTCTTGGGTATAACATAAGCAGTATGCTTTATAAAATAAAGGAAGGTAGGGCTAAACTAGTCATGGGTATGCTTTTTTTTTTTGGAGGGAGGAAGGGCTGTGAGCACTTGATTGCTGTGTGTTGCTTATGAAGTAGCTGTTGAGCTTATGCATCTGGGCTAGCACAGTGCTTTGGTTTTACAGTTGCAGTGCCAGCACCATAAAGTGTTATAAAAGGAGCTTCCTTGAGGTTAACAGGTCTGTATTAACCACCTAATTTTTAGGTTAAGGTGATGAACTAATGCTTAACGGAGGTGTGAAATGCAGATGCCTATTGGAAGAACAGATTCCTTTCCCTGTATGGTTAGTTCACTCTGCTTGGATACATAAGCTGAGCTCTGATGTACTTATGTACCACTCTGTCAGGGTATGCAGTACAGAACTGCAGTGAGATGTACAAGTGTCGGGCTTTGAGTTGTTCCACATGTATTGTTGTTGCCACGTTTTCAGGCAGGCTCAGATCTCATTTAACCACCTGAGCATCTTGGAACATACTCACTATCTTGCAGCTCCAGCTGTGATGTTTCTAGCAAAGTCTTTTGATGATGAACTGAAGGATGAGTTCTTTAAAAAGTATCCTTTAGCAGGGATTCCTGACTGTATCTAATGATTATGATCTGAATATTATGCAGTTTTTGTTCTGGATTAATAGAGGAAAAGCATTATTTTTATATTTGTCTGTGTAGCACCTTCCAGTTGATTTTCTTCGAGGTAGTTGTGGATAAGTTGATTTTAATTTTTAGGGATCCCTCTTCATGTTGGTGTTGTTTTATGGAATAAATCTGATATGCCTATCACTTGCTTGTATTGCTACCTAAAGTTAATCACTATATTAAATATTTCTTACATATTTCTTCATTTGAGAAATGTCGTTCATCTTAAATTGCTTTTACATGTCTGATAGTAATTTACTTGTGGGAAACTTACAGAGACTCAGGAGTGCTGAGTCTTGTTTACATCAATGAACAGTCTTGCTGCATTTTCTGTTTTGTATGCTAATTTATTTGGTATATACATCTCCTAGACTTTTTTTTGTGTTAGACCTATACCTGGCTTTTGCTAAGTTTAGAGATGTGTAAAGTATTTTAAAAACAGCAGCTTAGTGAAAAAGCAAATCCAGTAACCTGTTGTCCCATAAACAGCCAGAATTTATTTATGGAAATATTTGCAGGATAAGGGTATATTGAATCCTCATTGTGAAAGACTGTAAATTGCAGAGAATAGTTGCATCAGAATTTGGAAATGGTTTTGGAATGAAGCTGAAAAGTCTTTTTTTTTTTTTTGGCTTTCATCTATAAAATGATTCTTTTTTTTCCTCTCCCTTTGGTCAGTGCTTGAAATCAGCAATTGTCGGTCTGTATACATGGTCAAGTGTTTCAAGTATGTTATGCATCTGTGGACTACCATATTAACGCTTTCTAAAGCTTTGTTCCTGACTTAATGGAATTTTGGCTGTGCAAGTCTCCAGCTACTCATTTGCTTCCACCGTACACAACAAACCTGTCACTTTGATGCAAATGATCTTGGCCGCTTCCCTGTTCTTTTTCAAAGAGAACCTCTCAAGAGAGAATGAAAAGAGCTCAAATTATTTAGTTAAGTAAAATGAAGCTTGAGTGAGAGGTGATATGATTGCCTTTGGGCCTAGGAAACTTCCTTCATGCATTTACAGAGAGCAATGTTTGCGCAAATCAAATGGATGTAGATTGGCCATCGGTAATCTTATATTAGAAATCAGAAACTTTCTAGCTGTCAGTCAGAAGGTTCTGTAACATATTCTGGGGGTCACATACCCGTGCTAGTTTTAAAATATTGAAGCTGAAAAGGCAGAACTAGAAGAAGGGTCTGGGTGATTCAGGATGTCCTGCTTTCCATGCGTGTCTTGTCCTCTGTCTTCATCCTTATTTGGCATTGGGAACTCATTGACTGGAGTGAGAAAAAGTTTGCAGCGTGAGGTATTGTGCTTTAAGAAGTGTGCCTTGGGGGCCTGATTCTCACTCAATTTTTTTTAAACCTTGGCAGAGTAGTATAAAAGAGAACTAGAGTACTTGCAATTTAAATATATGTATACTGAATATTTTAATCAATTTCACAATGTTTTTCTCTGACAGCAGTTTTTGATATTTGTAGCTTGTTATATGTAGTTATTACTTTACTAATTTGTACAGGGTATTTTGGTGCTCTCTCGTGCCTTCCAAATCCCTAGCTACCCTACTGACAATAGAGAGAACTTATTATAAGATTTTTCTGTACTGTGAACTTCACTTCTGTTTTTGACATTTTTCTGCTGAGAAGCAGTTACAGAGAGCTGAACCTATGCTGCTGTTCTTGAGCTCCTTCTTGCTTTAGATCATCAGAATGAAACCAGGATGACACTGCCCAGCTGCAGGTTTAATTTCATTCTGGTACTTCTGGAGCTGTACAGGTATGCATGTACCAAGATTTTACAGAGGAAAAATGGGGAAAAAATGAAAGAAAATTGAATGCAGTAGAAGGGATACTCCTTCTGTTTTGACTGGAAGTGCTGGGATAGTTCCCTGTCTTAATAGCCAAAAGGAACAAGAACAAAATCTCCACTTTCTCTTCCTTTCAGCCTTCTGTTTCCCTGTCCTTTTGAATATCTGACAGTAGTTACCCAATTTCTAGGTTTACTTAAATCCAAGCTAGACGCACAACGTTAAGTAGAAGCTCTACAAAGAAGCAGGAGGGTATGTTTGAAGATTTTGTGTTACAGTGTTTTGTTCACATGAAAATAAAGCTATGTCCATGTCATTCTTTAATTGCATCTTTACAAAAAGGTAAGCAGAAGGAAGGGTTGTATTTATAACAAGGGAGTTGTTTTGATGTAAAAGGCCAGTGTAAATGAAGTACAACTAGTTTTTACTTTGCTGTAAGTAGTCCAGTAAATGCCAGATAAGGGCTATGTGTATGGTGGTATATACAAACCATGCTGAAATAGAACTTCCGCTGTCTTGTCTCAGCTAGATTTTGTGTTGAGGTGCATATCTTAATTTTTTGTTTTGTTTTGGAGTGGGGGGATGAAAACATAACATTAAGCAGCCACCTAACTGTTCCCTCGCATGGCAGAACAGAATTAGGGAACTTTATTGTTCCTCAGCTTAGAACTCAGCTAATTTCTCTAACATGCAGTATTCAGTGATAATCCATTGTAAGACTGAAACAGCTGCTGCTATTAATATATTATGGATGTCAGTCTTACTGATTTTTAACTGCTTTGGGTTCTTAAAATTGATATTTACATAGATCCAAATAGATGCTTGATCATATACTAAATGATGTAACAAAATGTATCTAAATATGATCAAATTACTTGAAGTGCTTTGACTGAGGTGGCAAAAATGCAAGAGTTCTATAGTTACAGCCTTGTAGTATAAATTTATTTAAAAATCAGTGCTTTTTTTTTATTCATCAAAACCTATCATAAGTTAGACTGCATAATGAGTTTTGAAGTGTTCCACTGATCTCAGGATATTGCGTTAAAATTTGTTAATTAAAACTCCTGTGTCCTAATGGGGGGGGGGGGGNGGGGGGGGGGGGAAGTAGAATTGATAAAATCCATGCCTTGAGATCTTAAATTATGTTTAATGAGAGGCTGTGAATATAGAATGTCTTGGTATATAGTGTGGACTATTTTAAAAGTGCTTATTTGCAAAAGTAAAATAGTCAGTACAATGTATTTCGTCGTTGAACACAACAATCAAACAAGCCACAAAATGAGATGAAGCCTTACAATTATTTTTTTAGTTCATCTGTCAGTCATGGAAGAGATTACTGCTACAGTTAAGAATGTGTATTAATTTTTGTTACAGCTTAACTTTTAATTTCAGGAGATGCTTTCTGATTGCTTTGCCTGTCCATCACTTACATTTAGATATGTCTACTTATTAGCACCTGCTCTAAAGCCTTGCTTTTTACCTTACTGCGTAAATAAAGACTGCTATTCTCTGTGGTACTGTAATTCGGACCTTTCAGAAATGCATGGGACTTTGATTTAATATAAAAATAACCCCTTTTTAACTTAGTATCAGTTTTTTGTGTTGTAGAAGCATTCATATTGAGAAGGTCGTTGCGATTGAAATCTGTTATTTTTTTCCATATGTTTAAAGAATTCCAAAATACACAACTACTTACTTGTTTTAGTAACAACTGGTGTCTCCCAAATCAAGAGTAAGGCTTCGATCTCTGCTCTAGAAGGGTAGTGCCGAGCAAGACTCAGACGTGACATAGCAAGGTTTGTTGTGAGGTAGAATGAGCAGGGTAGGATTATATTCTTGGCCACCAGGACTAAAGACAGTATGAAAGAACACTTCTGTTTTGTGTTTACTTGGAGGAAAAAAGTGTGAAAGGAAAAGTGGAACATGGAATTTGTCATCTTTTAATATGCTGTAAGTAGGTAGGTCTTTCAGAAGAATATAAGAAGATGCTGTCTACAGGTTTTTACCACCTTAGGAACTGTATATCTTCACAGGACATGGCTTGAAAGAAGGTCCAAAGACTTTCCTAATTTTTCCAAACCTAGTTGTTGCTGGTGGTGCTTACACTGTTAATAGCAGTTTGGGGCTTTCTGCAGTTAAAAGAGAATATCCACATTTTAGAACTGCTCAAACCAAAGAGTAATTTCTTAGAAATTGCTGACTGGCAAAAATCCAGTCAAAAACTAATACTTCAATTCTTAACATACGTCAACTTTTTATTGTTGCTTGCTGTTTATTCTGTTTAAGTTGCGTAAAGGAAGCCACTGAATAGCAGGCATGACCTCTGAGTACAACTGCCTGTCAAAGAATAATTTGGGAATTATGCAGAAGTGGTTTGAACTTTTTTTGTTTTGTATTGAAATTTTCAGAAGTTGCTAACTTGCTATGCATATTGCAATTTTCATATTTTTCAGTGTCTTTCTCAAGGGAACTTCAGTTTGGGCTTTGTAGGAGTAGGTGGGGGTGGGAGTTTGATTTTTGTTTCTATTTATTTGGTCTTTAGGCTTGCATTGAAAACTGGAGTGGCATGAGGTGAGCAGTAGAATCAGTGGGCTGTCTGCTAGCAGACCTCGTTCCAAGAGAAATTGTCCTGCACACAGTAAATTTTTTTTTGCTCATTGTTCTTGGATGTGAATTTAGATGAAGTGAAAGGAAGATTTTCACCGAGTTGTTCATTTTAATGCTTGCTGGGTTGGTTCTACTCTTTTTTTTTGTGGATTTTTTTCTTTTTAAAACAAAGTCTCTGAGAGGCAGCCCTTTTATGGAATTCCTTTGACTTCAGAGGGGGTGTGTGTGTGTGTAGTGTTCTGAAAGATTAGGTCCTGAAATTTTATGACTGAGCTGGCGGGATTGCAATCACATTGAATGTGTACATGGAATTACTGTGGATTTGTAAATATTTAGGAAAAATTTAGAAAGATTTTTCCCTACCATCTGCTAATAAAGGATTCAACAAGCTTACAAATACATGTGGTATGAGGGAACTCATTTTAGACATGCAGTTGTAAATGCTAGATGATTCTAAGAAAACTGAGTCTTCTGTTATTTGCTAAATCCTCCAAATTTAGGTTAAAACATACTCACTTAATAGCATTTTTTTAAATCTGCCTGAGTCCAGCATAATCCTTCATTGAATTAGAATAGCATTTTAATAATAATTAAGAAGCTAATAGAGCACATGCTCTGTCACAATAAAACAGGAGAAAGTAAAAGCCTGCATTACTGTATTAACTTTTTGTATTTCTGGATTCATGTGCTGAAAAAAATTTGTAAGTAAGCGTATGCAGCTAATACATAACTAATAACTAACACAAGTGGCAGATTGACCTATGCTGTTCTTGATTGTAAACTAAAAGCTGTCTATCAAGTATGGCTGTAGGAAAGATTTTGAGACAATAATACAGAAGTAAGAGTACCAAGTCTTGTTATGCATTTAGGCATAATAACAGTAATGGAAACATACTTCAATTCTTATGTCATTGTTCAGAAAGCATAAATCAGTATAGGAGGGTTAAATAAACTGGGCATAAAAAGTGTTGCGTTCCACTGGGATCAAAGGTAAGGAGAGTGCTGGCTGTTAATATGGATCCAGCCATTTTTTGCTTTTTCTGCCCTTTACAACACCAGTTCTGCAGACAGAATTACAAAGGTGTGGCTTCACAATTAAACAAATGCAAGATCCTGCTTCTTCAAAACTTCTGTCCTCGTCTTGCTCTGCCCGTGTGTTCCTGAGGCTTTTCTTGCATCAGCTCTTTGAGTGAGTTGGATCCCATGCTGGTCTGACTGAGAATTTACCCCCCAGAGAATGCCAGATAAGTTATTGCTGGGCTGTCCTTTTGTGTCACATAAGCATTGTTGTAGCCACGTGGCGAACATAATCAGGGAGATACTCCAGCTGAAAAAATGCAGTATTTTTTAGTTAACTTCTAAATGTATCTATTCTGAGTGGGGTTACTCAGGAATGAATGAGTGGCTGGGGGCAGAATGAGATAGAGCCATTGCCTGTGGCAAGAGCCCAGGTTTTTGCAGGATTATGTGACAGCATACCCAGAGTCTGAGAGATGCTGCAGAGATATGCTGAAATGCAGTAATTACAACAATTTCAGAGTAGCACGTCTTTTAATTGAATAGTCTTAGATCGGTGTCTCAAGAGGACCAGATTACCTCTGAGACTTTCCAGTATTACTTAATAGTTGAAGAAGGCTTTTTTATTTAATAATAATAATAAAAAAAAATTGAAAGGGACTAGGCAAGCCCCATATACAGTTGAATTATTTGTTTGGCGTAATAGCTGGGCTACTGTTGTTAGTCTGGGCAAAGGGTCTTTGCTTAAGCACTGTCTGGAAAAAAAGTCTTAAATCGTGGGGAATTTACATGAGGCAGGAAATAAATCAGCCAGCTATTTGAGTGGATATCCGCTAAATAATTCAGTGTGCAGAGGAGAAACATTCTGAAATGAACTGTGGGAAGGAATCATCTGTTGGGTACAGTAAACCTCGATGTTCCCATTAATTAAAGTTCTAGATTTTCCAGTACAAAAGCTCCCCCATCCTCTTCCCTGTGTTACCCTTTTTACAGCTGCTGGAAGCTGCATTTGTTCTCCCAGCATTGCCCTGGGGATTGACTGGGATTTAGAAGTTTATAGATTTTGCTGCCGAAACACAAAAATGTCTCTCCAAGGAAGCAAGGTTAGTTGGCAATGTCAGTTTCTAGCTTGCTGAATTTTTGGGGAGGGTGTTCTGTCATTGGAAGTTCCTTCTTTGGGAGGAAGCAATGGAATTGTTATTCTGAAGACTTCCTGATACATTGTTAGAAATTAGCCAGCAGGTGACTTCTGGTTTGATATGTGATCAGTACTATTTACTCAGGCAACCTTTATTATGCTCGGAATGAGTGTGCCAGCCTTTCTGCCACTTTGTGCCCACAGGAACTGAGCAACTGGGAAAGATTAATTCACTCCTCCGTATCCCTTTGCAAACATCTACTGAGAAGCTGTTGTTAACCTGAGTCTTATCTGAACAAGAGGAGAGTGAATTCCAGCAGAACTTTGTCCTACTGACAGCTGAGGACGTGGTCTTTTGCCGGGGTTCAGTTGCCTCGCAGGCATCCAGCAGGAGGAAGTGTGTGGTGGTGTCTGTCAGCGTGTGACACATACAAAAGAAACAAGAATGGAAGCAGATTATTTTGCTTCAGTCTCAGAACTAGAACAGAGATGTTCCAGCATTGGCACTATTGTGTGCTTCCTTGTGCAAACAAGTATATTCCTAAAAAATCAGCTTTTAAATCAGCTTTAAAAATCAGGTTTTTAAAACAAACTGTTAAAACTTCCTGGCAACTCATCTCTCTTTCAGTGTTTTTTTGTGTTTACAACTCAGCACTGTTCTGTGCTCTTTTAGAACTTTTTTCACTGTGGCGGGAAGATGAGTCAGCAGCTTTCAGGCAGAAAGATAGCAATCACAGAATACGTTTTTTGGGGAAAAATTATTACATTCTTATACAGAGATTCTGCCTAGATGCATGGGTGTGTATATGTAAATATTTACGTATTCTTACAGTCTGTACATAAAAAGTCAAAATGATTGTTTTACTAAATGGCTATATTGGTAAATGTTCTGTGTTGTGCAATCCCTCTATTTCAAATTTGGGCAAAGATCTAAATCATGGTTTTCTCTGAATCCCAGCTATGGCTTTTTTGTATGTTTTTGTCTGCATACTTAGGCAATGTTCTTTCCCTGCCCCTGATGTGTTAACTGCAACTTTTGACATAGTTTCTGCTTCTGTGCAATTTGCTCAACTCTTGCACCTGAGGCTTCTGAATTCTAATCTTGGCCTTTATGGGCCTTGCAAACAGATAATGTAACTTCATCTTTTTATTATTGTAGTGTCTCTGAAAAGCTGTGTCCTTACCACATAAGGGAGTTGTGAAGATACTGTTACCGTTGCTATTGCCCATATTTATCTCTTGTTTTTATTATTAAATTCAACTTGGAGTTCAGAGACTTGTAACATTTGAAAAGCAGGGCTTGTGTAAATGTGCATGTATCAGTTGAGGGTTGGAATTTTACAAGATCTGTTTATCCTCTGTGTTGTGTTTTGAGTCCCGACAAATAAGTTTCTGTCCGTAAGGAAGTACTGATTGCCCTGTGGTAATTGCAGACCTAGTGGTGGCTGGGAAAAATGAGCAGTAGGGGCACAGATGCTTGTGAAAGGAAGATTCAGAACTTGGATTTCCAGTTCTGGAGACTGCAATCTCACATTAAGAAATCCCAAGAACTCAGAGTTTATTTGTAACAGACTTTGGATGCAACACTACAGCAAGTCCTGAGGAAGCCTATTAACTGAGCAAAACACTGGTTATGTAGCTTAGCCACAGCATTAAATATGTGAAAGGGGTGCCTGAGCCTTGCTGGCGGCTGCTGCCGCCTGGGACCAAGGGCTGTAACCCAGCGTGGTGGCTGGGAACAGCTGCAGAAAGAGCTGCTGGGAAAAGGCACCCAGGACAGGAAGCTGATCTCTGTCCTTTGGTACCACCATTCACGCCTGTTGCGTTACGCTCTTTGCTGAACTGTCTTCAGTTCAAACATGTTGTTTGACACTTCTGCTTATCTGAAAAAAAAAAAAATAGTTTAATGGCATACTGGTTGGGCTAAAGCAAAAGAGGGAGGAATTCTAAAGCAAATATTCCTACCTAACAGCTCAGCCTATAAGGAGTTTTTGAAGTTGTGCCATTTGTTGGAGATTTGAAGTATTTTCTTCAAAACACATGCCTTTCAGCTTTAGAAAAGCAAGAATATAGTTTTTAAGTTGAATTGGTCTGGCAGGACACTATTTCAGACAGGAAAAAATAAATTTTTAGTGTTTTGTTTTACATACCTTTTGCTAAGAAATAGGTGTTAGTCAGAATCATCTGTCTCGTATTCTTACTGGGTAGATCTTTTCAGGTAGTATTAAACCTCAAAATATGCCCTGCCGTGTCTGTTCCATCCTGAAAGTGGAATGGTATGTTGAGGTGTTAAAACTGATGCTAGAAAGGAACAGGTGTATTGGGCAATCATATGTCCCATCTAAAGGTAACAGTTATTTATGAAGAACCTCTCATATCCTGCAAGAATTGAAAGTAAATGGGAACTGAAAAATAATATATTTTTCCCAAACAAGAGTCCTGTGTACCGAGAGTGAGTTCGGATCTTTTTGAGTCATTTTAACTGCAGGTTTTATGAGGCTGCACTGGAGTCAAGCCAGAAACAGAGACACCTGTCCTGTAAGCTCTGAGACTACTAAAATTTCTTTTTCCATGTTTTCTGAACTGTTTTTTGTTAAAGGAAAAGGTAAATAATGTTGCCCAGGTTTAGCACAGTCATGCAAAATAGCGTCTTCTCAAAATCGCAGAATGTCTTCATGTTCTTCATACTTTGTTTCAGCTCCCTGATTGAGGTTGTTCACGGAAATAATGTAGTGAACTGCCTACTTTCTTCTTTAAATTGACAGCTGTGTAGGCTTGGGGAAAGTGTTACTGTCACTATTCTAGAAAACGGCCCCCAAGCTTGTATCTTCATGTAACAGTAGATCTGAAAGTGAATGTATGTCTTTATGCTTTCACTCATGCTAATTGTTCAGCTTGCAAAACTGATAGTAATAACTTTGAACAGCTATGTGACAAACTACTGGTGAAGATGGCATCAGATTTTTCATTTCCTCTAACAAATTTTTTTCTGAAGTAGGCTTCAGGGTTGAATATAGCTTTAATGTAGACTTTAGGGTTAAATATGTGATTCGTTAATCAGCTGAGATTTTTTTTTAAACTCACTTTAGTGATTTGGAGTATTATTAATGTGAACTAAGAGCAAGGAGTTCTCTTCTGTTTTCATTGCGACATTATGTACTAGCAGACTAAAGGCAGTGTTTCTCTTTGCCAGCTCAGAGAGCAAGTATGCTTTAAAATGTCTAATGCATCTCTTCAGGGAGTGCTTTCTTCAGTACTGGCGTGGCTGCCCCCAAAAATGTGAACTGAGATGTCTCTTCTTGCCTTCTGCCCATTGATGTATAGGATGAACACACTCTGCAGAATTGGTTGTTCCCCTCCACCCAACCTGAGCATAAAAAAAAAGCAAGGAAATAAAGTTGCTCAGCGGTATCCCCTAACTCGTATGTACCTGTGTGCGATATGCCCATGTTTTCGGTGGTAATAGCTGGCAAGGTTTTGATACTTTAAAAAGAAAGTTAATTTTGGAGGGGAAAATAAACCAACAAAACAGAAACTTAGGGAACACTATGTTAGGCTTAAGGTGACCTGTTCAGGAGTTTATGGATGAGACCACGTGCATCACTGGGAAGCAGAGGACAGAACGTTTTGTCCAGTAGTATCTAGAGGTATTGCTGTGCCTGTACGTAGTTGTTGTTGTCATCCTTCTGTGTTCTTCTTCTTAAGCATCCACTTGTGGCCATTGTCGGGATGTGTGGTCCTGGGATAGGTAAGACAATGCGTCAGCTCTTAGATGAGCTTCCTTCTAGAGAGGTGAGGTGGCACTGAGACTTAAAAGCTCCAAGCATCCCAAGCTGTGATCCTGCTCAGGAGACCTTTCTGACCTCTGGTCTTCTATGAACTGGCTGCAGAAGGGGTAGGTGTGGGTTCATGCAGGATGTCAGATTGCAGCTGGCCTGTGGCCTCTGAAGTGTGGCTTTTGTGAAGTGTAAGTCGGCAGGAGCGGATGTGGAACTTCTCCCCACACATCAGAGGATCGTTGTTGTTTGAGTTGAGAGGGTGGCTTATGTGTATTTGGTAGAAGACTGCTCTGTGATTAAGTTCTGCTCTGCGTTTTTTTTCTTTTGAGGTTACAGAAGGGCTGCACGACTGTCAGTGTACTTCTTTGAGTACAAAACAGAAGAAGCACTGTTGACTTAATAGGAAGGATCCTACCTGATCAAGTGTGGACAGAGCCAGTTCTACCTCCAGAACACCCAAAATCTGGTGCTGCCCTTGAAGGAGAAAAACAACCCCCACTCCCCAGAAAACTTACACTGAATGTGATGTTGGTTTTGTGGTTTTTTGTTTTTTTAATTTTCTCTTTAATCTGGAAGAGAGATCTTGTAATTGTATCTGAAGTCTGGTAGTTAAGTCACAATGCTTTATAGAGTTGGTACTGTCTGCTAGGTATACAGCATATTTATCCATTTCTGCCAGCTGATTAAGAAGATATTTATTGAATGTGTTTTGTGAAATTACTGTGTCTTTAACGAATGGGGACGACAGCACTGACCTCTCTGCTGCTTCATTCAGATGATCACATTACAAAAGCTGGATTCTTTCCCTAGTGCAGTATGTTTAGTATGTGCTTGGCTTTAAAACTGATAGCGGTAAATTGAGTGATAACTTGTTGCTTTAGAGTAGCGCTTGGAACAGTGAAGCACTGAGGTGGTTTGATGATTTCCTGCTTTGATGGAACTCTGGCAGAGGCTTAGCTTTTTGACAGTGAAAAAACAACTCCAAGACTGCAGAAGGTAATGGTGATGAATTTTAATAGGAATCTTTGTCTTTTTGAGTAAGTTTAATGTAAGATTAAGTAACTACTAGTGCTGCTTCTGGAGGCAGATATTAGCACACCAGCATACTGCTGCTTTTAGCTACCCAAACTTCCTTAACATTTTCATGGTGTCCTACTGTAGAATTCATGTGTATTCCCTCTTCTGGATTTGTGTGTGTTGTTTTAGTTTGTAGAACTTGTTATGTGGTGACTTGTTTATTACTTACATATCTGTTTCTGTATGTTCTTTGCACTGCAGCTTTGTTGTGATGCTTTTAGACAGTGAAGGTCCAGATAATGGACATAGTTGCTGGGAGTAGGACTCCTCCAGAAGCTTGAGTTCAAAATTGAAGCTACCTAAGTCCTGCTTCCTTGAAATACTGGAACTAGATTAGCACCAACTCTTTTAATGCTACAAATGTTTTTATTTATCTATGTACATTTGAAACTGATTAATATCTAGTGCCTCAAGCAAAGGACCAGAATGAAAGAATTAATTTCTGTCTTGCCATCTGTCATTCAGTTATCTTGTGACTAACATCTCCAGTTTTATTCTGTACAGTAAGTCTGACAATGTCTTTGGGTTAACTTCTTTCACGGAAAGTTTTCAGATTCATTTACTTTACAGTTAAAGAATTGGTCCTGGAAAGTTCAAGAGAGGTCTGAGAACTTAATTGCTGTTACTGTCTTGCGTGTCACTGCAGGTAGTGAAGGCTCTACTATTAGAGCTTATAACGTTCTGGTGACTTTGCCCTTAAGTCCTAGTTAGCTCTGTGTTGCTGCCAGGAGTTTTGAGGTTTTTTCCCCCTCTAGAGAAGTAGGCCTGGCCTCAGATGGGAGCAAAGACTTCTTTTGCCTTAATTTTTATCTTGCTACTGTGGCCGCGTTCTAGATAAATGGAGATACCTGATGTGCTGGAATTCATGAGACCAATACTTTTCCATCTATGAGAGCCTTTGGAGTCTTCTGACTAGTGCTTGTTTGAACACGAACACCAACAATAACTTATACTTTCAAGCAAGGAAATGCCTGTATCTTAGCGCAAAGTTTATTGAGATTGAAACAAGCAATGTAAAAAAACAGTTTTATACAGACGCGCATTAGACTGAACGCAGATGTGATGAATGCTATCGTAGCAAGTTGTCGCCTTTGGCACTAAAGCATCAGCATGACTGAGTGTTTTGTTTCACCACACTAGCATGTTTGTCTGCTCCAGGTCATGTGCACAAGCATCTCTGTGTTGTTTCCAAGCCCAGAAAGCCTCTTTTGCTTCAGAGAAAAAACTCAATAGTTTTTTCTTCAAAATGGAGCAAGAGAAGCTGTATTGTGTTCTGTTCCTGGGGCCCTAGTTCCTTTATTTTTTCCAAACGAGCAGCAGTACCTTCTTCAGTAATCTCTAAAAGGGCAGCAAGTTCAGTGTGTCTTCTCAGAATTTCTAAATGAAGATGGGGATCACTTGTTGCTGTGGCATACTGGACCAACTGCTTTCAAAGGAAGCTGAGATTCCCTGGTAAGGTCAGTTAATTTGGTCCTGACTTCTTTAAAGCAGTAATACGGAAGAATATGTCTGTCTGCAAAAGTCACATCCAATAAAACTGCCTCATTAATTTTAATTTTTTTTGTAGGCCATATTTTCTGGACACTCACGATGTAAGTGCAGGGTAAAAGCAGCTAAAAGGCACCATGTAAAAATTTCAATTTTATTTAGTGAGCGTGGACTATAAAGTTGCTCTGTTTCTAATATAAAGAAATATTTGGAGGAATAGTATCTTAAGCAGCCCCAAAAATGCCAGAGGTCTGTTCTCCATTTCTACTGGTTGCAGGGGTTTCTGTAGAATAAAAAGCGACCTGTACTTCCGAAAGTTCAACATACTGCTCAATAAGAAATGATTTGTGTATCTATCAAATGTGTGTCAAAAGCCTGTTGTCGCTCAAGCCCGCTGCAAGAGCAAAGCACGTGAGCAAGCAGACAGCGCGTTCCCTGCCCTGCAAGACGCTGAGCAGAGCACGTGGGGAGTCCCTGAGGGCTGTACTGTTGGGATTCTGTCAGGGTTTGTCTGAAAAGCATGAGTTGTGTGTTCTCACAACAGTAATCTTCTAGGGCAAAATAGAGAGCTCGAGTCCATCATATATTGCTCTGGAGTTTATTGTAGGACAGTAAGGGGTACTTAGCTTTGCTCCAGTTTCTGTCTTGCAGTCACAATGTAAGAGCTAGTTCAGTTCCATGGTGAAAACACATTACTTTGACTTCAGGCTGGGACTTGTTGGTTTTCCTGGGCGCATTTGGAAAACGGCATTCAGTGATAAATTTGATTTACATTTTAGAAATTAGATTTCAAAAAATGCCTCTTTATGGTTCATCTTTACAACAGTCTGTAAGTCAGATTAACTTGAATGTTCTTATAGGCCATGCTTACGTACAAAGGAAAACTCATCGTGGATACTCCAGGACATTTGTTGTACGATTATATACCAATATGACTATACCAGTATAAAACACTGGTTGAGGACAGAAATAAATGTTTCTTGTTAGGTTAGCCTAAAAATGGAGTATGAAGTTACCAGAAGGAAGTTATTTTTATTCTAAAGTAGGGAGACTTGGTATAACTACAATAGGAAAAAGTACATCAGACTTTACTATGCAAGACTGTTCTGGTTTTGAGCAACATTCCCAGATTGCGTTTGCCCAGGGCAAATATTTTCGTGGAACTTGCTCTGTTCTTTTTTGTTTCTTTCTTTCTGGCGTGCACATAAACCTTATTTTCTCATCATTGTTTGGTAATCTTATGCTTGGATTGTTTAAATGTCAAAATAACTGACTGAACACAACTCAGCTTTCCATCAAAGGTCTCGTTTCGTTTCCAATGTTTAGCTCTCGTAAGTGTTATCACTTCCTCAGTTAGCTTCAGTAGCATCCTGTCTAAAACTTTTAAACTGAAAAATGAAGTAGGAGCATGGCATTGCTTAAACTTTGAGTGATCATGTAGCAGAGAAGAGTTCTGAATATTTTTGTTTGTTTTATTTACCTTGATTAAATCTTAGATGCACTCAAATCAAGATTGCCTGGAAGTGCAGGCTCTCTAATTAGCAAGTTGAGGGTTTCATCCTGTGGTTCTGTCCTCCCATCGAATCTGAGGATTGTTTGTCATTGCTTCCTGGGGAATCAATCTTGTGTCATCTCAGCTGACCAGCACCTTCCTGGGCATTCAGAGAATGTGTCTCTGTGCAGCATGTTTTGTAAGTGGACATTTATGAAGTAATGAATAGAAATAGTTTTCTTGGTTACTCCAAGAAATTGGTTAATCCAATTTTAGTTGGATTTTTTTAAATTGGAAGTGTTGTGGGATCTATAGATGTAGACTGTTCCTCAAGTTTTTCATCCTAGCAGCAGTGTATTCCCTGGGAACACTGCATTAAATTTGGCTAAGCAAAACAGATATTTGCTGTTAAACTTCTGTGGAAACTTACTGTTGCAGTTGGAAGCAGGAAATTTTAAACAAGCATTTAAGTTTTCACATTACTGGGATGAAGTGTTTTCACAGGATCTGAAGTTAAATTTTAAAAAACAACAAACAAACAAAAAACCACTTTGGGCTGTTTCTTTCCCCCACTTAAAGAAAGAATTGTGTGTTTCCAGTGGCCGTTGTCTATGCATGTTTGCGCTTGGTAAGTTTTTATTAATACCTAAATGAGAAGCTTCTAAATGGATTATTAGTAATATAACAGTGTGAAAATCAGTGGATGGAACACAAACTCTGTAGGAAATTACAGCACAATTCTTGAAAACATGGAACTAAAAATAGCTGGGAGAGATGTGCCATGATTCATGAGATCTCTGATTGTGAATGCTGAGTCATTAAACCCACTCCTGCAGATACCGAAACTTAACATGCATGAATTTGGGCAGAACCTCAAAGACAGGGAAACTGGGTATCATCTGCTTGTGTTTGTCATTGTTTTATCTGGAATAAAATACTGTTTACTTAAAACAGAGATAGAATAATGTGTCTCTCATGGGAATGACTGTACGAGTCTGATCGTTCTAGATAACGTGTATATAGGTGCGAAAATGTGGTTCATTTAGTCTCTGACCTCCGTGATCTCTATTGCTATTCCTCTTGCAACACTGCCGAGCGAGCTCATCCAGCTTAATAATGGAGTTGTTCTTTCTCTCTGTCCAGAACAAATTTGGAAGCACTTCAGAAGAAGCTGGAAGAACTAGAGTTGGATGAACAGCAACGAAAGCGCCTTGAAGCTTTCCTTACCCAGAAACAAAAAGTTGGAGAGCTGAAGGATGATGACTTTGAGAAGATCAGTGAGCTGGGAGCAGGAAATGGTGGTGTGGTGTTCAAAGTATCTCACAAGCCTTCTGGTCTCATAATGGCAAGAAAGGTGAGTGCCTCAAAAACAAGAACTTAAGGATGATTTTTATTAAGGAGGCTCTCTGATAAAATTGGGAGAAATAAGTGGTGTTGACACACAAAAGACTACTTAATGCCAACTTTCCAAAAACTAGGAAAGGTGATGCTTGCTTATGCTACCCTTCCAATTTTTCTGAAATTGTTCCATGTGTTAACAATGAAAGGATAAATATTATTCCCCCTTTTCATCTTCTCCACCCTTTCCCCCCATTTTGACAAATACAATCTTTTCAGCTGTGTATATATCTTTCAGAGAAAATGCAGTAGACTCACTAATGAGTAGAAGGCCTAAAAAGTTACTGAAAGCTGTATGTTAGGGAAAGTGACAATATCCTCTATTCTGGGCCATAAGTTTAGAGGAATGGAAAAAATGTGCCCTGTTGTAAGATCTTCCTTCACAGCTGCAGACCAGAAAAGGGCTAGAGGTGATACTGGAAAAAATGAGAGTTCAAAAAACTAAGACTGAGGGAATGCGTTGGAGTACAGTAACATCTCCAGTTTTACAGTTTCCTCATGGGGTAGAGGTAGTTCCTTTGCAAAAAGGTATTCATCCTTCTGGGGAGAGTGTGTTTCAATGATTCAGCGTTATGCTTTACAACCAATAGCAGTTATGACCTAGCTTATAAGAGAACTGAGAATTTTTAACTTAAATAGTGTGATATTTTAATTCTCATCTTGTATACAAGAGGAGCTTTTGCTTTCTCAAAATCCCTGGGAATCGAATACAGTTACGGAAATGCATCTGTGATACTGCAGGACTGTTTGTGTTTGGGTACCTCAGGCGTCTTCCTTCTGGGAGTGAAGTTTCTTGCACAGGTGGCACTTCTTATGAGGCAGTGTGTCTGGACATACATCAGTGTACTGCGGTGGATCAGAAAGCTGGCAGGCTACCTGGGTTCATGAGAAACATAGTCTAATCTTACACTGCACTAAAAATTTCCATTTTTTTTAAATTCAGAAATTAAAGAAATTGCTGGAATCCTTTGCAGAAGAGTACGCTGCCATTTTCAGTGAAATAGAAGAAAATGTGCACATACTGACTTTAATAACCATGCTTAGTATAGCGACAGTTTGGAGAGAAGTGTTGAAAAATGCCCACTTTTGAGGGAGTGAGAATTATGAAATACACAAGTCACTGAAGCTTTCTCAGACTGTACCAATTTACTTGATTTTTTTTCATGTACTGTGAGTTTAACAGGAATTTTTACCCTGATTCATTAACATCTGATGCAACTGAGATATTAGCTGAACTGCAGTTTTCTTTCTTATATTGACTTCCTGTCATAATCAGAATTGGAAATTTTGATAATATTATTTGTTTTTACTGTCCCTTTGTGTTGGGGAACTATATATTCTTTTCTGTTTTGTAATAGATATTGGTTCAGAGTTTCTTTTTGGTAGGATTTTGAGTTGAAAGAAAAAAATATCTAAGACTTGCTTGGAATGTTGGTATTACTCCTGTAGCTTTTCGATATGAAAATCTATCCCCTTAAAAATTTATGTATGAGAAGTGTCCTGTTGATAAACTTGCTGCATCACTATCTGGACTTCCTTGTAGCATTTTGCAATCCTATGAGATGTTGTTACTGGTTTATCATTAAATTGAAAAAGTTAGTATCTGATGTTATTTACATTGTCAATAGTTTTAATAAATAGCTGTTACTCATTAACACTTTTAACTAAATAGGAATTTGGCCATTTTTAATGAGGAATTCTTAAAGCGGTTTGGAGGTTGTCTTGCTCAGAGATGGCATGGAGACAGAATATTTGAGGAACATGGAGAACATCTGCTGGTTTATATAATAGTCTATTTTAGGGATAACTTCTACTTCACTTTTTTTCTCTAAATCTAGTCTCTTTCATGAGCACTGATGTTTCAACTTCGTCATGCTGTGTTGTAGTGTTTTGCCTTTCCCTTTGCTACTAAGGAAATAAGGATGGATTATTTTACAGTTAAGTTGTAGAACAGTTGTGATTGGAAGGGGCCTCAGGAGGTTGTGTAGTCTAACCTCCTGCTCAGAGCAGAGTCAGCCATGAGATCGGAGCAGGCTGCTCAGGGCCTTATCCAGCTGGGTTTTGAAAGCCTCTTGGTGGTGGTGGGGTAGACAGCACAACCTCTGAACAACCTGTTCCTTCTGAAAGGCCCTTTGCAACTAAGGAAATAATAAGAATGGATTATCTTACAGTTAATTCATCTAGAGATCAAGCCAGCTATTCGAAACCAAATCATTCGTGAGCTGCAAGTTCTACATGAGTGCAACTCGCCATACATAGTGGGCTTTTATGGAGCTTTTTACAGTGATGGAGAAATCAGCATTTGCATGGAACATATGGTAAGTGCATACAAATCTCTTAGCTTGAAGTCACTAACAGATCGTTAATGCAAAACCTGGGTGTCAACAGGACTTCAGTTAACAGTGTGGACTTCTCTGCATGAATAAGAAATCTAAAACTGTCTCAAATTCCCGAATTCTTCTTCTATATCTATGGTACTTCTGTTTATTTAAAAGTATGGACCTGATCCTGCTATTCAGACGCTTGTTCTGGTTTGGGTTTGGGTTTGTTTTCACGCAGTATTAAGAGCACACGGACCAGACCATGGTGATTGGTGTGACAGCTGTGTGGTCCTTAGTAGCTATGATAATGAGAATCTAATTTACTGTGACTTTGTCTCCTTCTTTAAAATTTTGCAGTAAATGCAGACATAAAGATTAGTGCACAAGTAGTGAACAAGCTCAGAAGGAACTTGAACAACTTTTTAATACCAAAAATATTTTTAACTGTGTTTCATTTTAATAGAAAAGTACACATTCTTCTCGACATCTGTTTGCCTTTCTGTAACCATATGGAGCCAAACACTAAAAGTAAATTTTCTGTAATTAAAGGTCAGTGATTTTTTTTTCCCCACTTGCTTAGTAGAGGAAGTTTTTTAACAATGTGCACTACGATAAATCTAAAGACTCCTTTTTCCCTGACAAAATTGTTTCTTTGGAGAGAAACCGTATTTTCTCTGGAAAGTTTTAATGCTTCTCTGGTCTTCTCTTATGGAAATTTTTAGAAGAAATTGATGGTTGCCTAGGAACAAGTGATCATGATCCATTTTTTAAACATGCTAGCAGAATAGAGAGTGCGCATACCCCTAAAATACAAATGACTGTTGGGAATTATATAGAAGTTAGTTTCTCAAAATTGAAAGCATTCCTAAACAATGCCCAGTCATTTTTAACGTTTATTTTCTTCTCATTTTTTAGGAATACACCGTTAAATGCCATGAATGTGCACATCTGCAATTAAGACAGATGGTAGTGATATATAATTACATGTACAAATAAAAGGCCTAAAGAATCTCAATTTATACATCAAAGAAAAATAACAAGAGCAATTGGGGTTTGCAAATTCCTAAACAGGAATGATATATCTGCCAGTAGACATCTCTTCAATTTAAGAGAAGGCAGTATGAGTATAAAATCCATTATCTCAGTGCTGAATCTAGACAGACTGGATACAGGATTTTATAAAAAGAACAAAAATTAAGGAGATAGAAAATAGAGAAGGTGGATTATTTAACTTGTAGTCTTAATTAAGTGGTTAAGTTGTTGGTGTAATGCAGATCATTAGGTGGAAGCTGTTGTTCTCTTTTTAGGTAAGAGATTAGATGAGTCTCTGTCTTTTTTTGCACATACTTTTCTTTCAATTAGCATCAGTCAGAATTTAGGCTTTTAGCAAAACATAAGTACAAATACAAACAAAAAGTTGGAGGTGGAAAAGGCACGGAAACTGAAGATCTGAGTGATATTTTTAGATGCATAAATTCAAAATAATGCATAACTTTGCTTAGCAGCAAGTATTTAACATCCAAAAAGATTGGAGTCTGCTCCTGAAAGATGCTGAAGGTTGCAGCCAGCACATCTAGGTAACTGAATTGTATTCAGCCTCTTCCAGGACTGGAGCTAGTCCTCAGGGAAATTTTTTTTTCCCCCTCCCTGTGTGAGATCTTTGCTGATATAGTAGTGTCTCAGCAGAGAGAGCTATCCAGAAATACAGTCTGTTTATAGAAGAGACTTTTACTTATTTGTGTGTGTGTGTGTGTATTTATTTACTGGTGTATTTTTAATCAAGTGTGGTGTTTTTTCCTTTTTTCAAAAATGCATGATCAAATAAGCATTTCATATACTTTCCCTCTCATAAGAGTTTTAGATGTTAGTCTCCAAATAATAGAACTATTTATTCTATTTTTTTCTTTGCATATATAAATAATGAAAACTTCCAAAGGATAGGTTAAGGCACAAGTAAATTACTTTTTGAAGTTGAATTTTTGTCTTGGTTATTGGGAGATACCAAATCATTATCTGGACAACAGGATACTGTTTCTTTAATGTGAGACATAACTTTCTAGTTTCTTTGTGTAGTCTCTATTCTAGAGAATCTAGAATTTATGCAGAAGCCTATTGTTCCATCAGTTACTAAAAATACTTTTTATTTTACAGTTTTCCTTCTCAGAAGCCCTTAGCAACAGTGGAATGTATGTGACTCTTTGGTGGAGGTGTCTGTGCATGCATTCAATTTTTTTAACCTAGTAAGATTAGTAAGACCATTACTTATTGTGAGATTTTTAAAACGTTTCTTTGTATTTTGGTGCTTTGAGAACCATACCAAATTAACCCCCTACCCTTAGAAGTTGACAGTTGTTCCAGATATGTGGAAAAAACTGAGGCAAATTTTCTCGGTGTAGGATTTGGTCAGAAAATAAGGGGGACAGGGATGTGGGTTTAATTATGATCACGGAGTGCCACTAGCAGGCATGATTTTCAAGAAGCAGCTCTGCATTTTCCAGCATAAGTTATTTTCATCATTGTGATAAGTATCATAAAATCTTCTGTGTTTCTTCAGTCCTCCTCATTCTGTCTTTGGAGGGGAAGAGAATATCGTGATGGGTGTGACAAGGAAAAAAAAAAGAATGTTCATGTGCTGAACTGAAAGTTACAGACTTTCAGGAGTAAAACTCCTAATGCTTAGTCAACAGCTATTCGTGGTCCGCACTTCCTTCACTAGAGTCAAACCATGGAAATACTAGTAGTAAAGATCATTGTGTGAAGCGTTTGAGTGGATGTTGTTACTGGCCAAATGTTTGTTTAAAATAAACATAGAACTGACTAATGCCTTCTGAGGAATGATTTATTTCTTTCAGATTGCACCATGACAGTGTTAAATCAAATGGGAGGAGCACCACTTCTCACCAAATTTAGGCTTTAAACTGTAGTCCTGTTTGACATGTTTTAGAGAAATTTGTTTGTAGTTTGACTATTCAAACATTTATTATTAGGATGGTGGCTCCTTGGATCAAGTACTGAAAAAGGCTGGAAGAATTCCAGAGCAGATACTGGGCAAAGTTAGCATTGCGGTAAGTGTGTTCATTGCTCTCAAAGGCTGTAGGTGGGAACGTGTGTCTCAGCACAGTAGTGCCAGATCCAGGAAGCAGCCACTTCAGGACTGAAGGATGTGGGAGAGAAATTTTACTGAGTTTCAAAGTGTGGTGCTTCCCTTTTAAAAAGGCAGTCTTTGTACATGTGATTATTTGGTAGCTCAGGGCATTGGAACAAGTAACCCATTCTATTGCATTAGCTTTGATTTTCTACTTTTGTATCAACTGATGCTTCTGGATAAGAACAGAATCAACATTTCATTAAAAAAAAAAAAAACCATTGTGAATGTGTGAATGTTATCCTTCTCATATCTGTTGTGCAACAAGCTGTGTATGCAAAACTTCCAGTAAGGGCCCAGTTGATGCTCTTTTTTTAGTGTGAGCTGGAGGTATAAATCTAAACAAAATACTCATTTGCAGTGTTTATATTTTGGGACTTCTGTTACATTGTATTCAGTTGGAGTTCTTGTACAAGAAAAAAACCATGCAATTATCTTTTGTTTCATAAATTGAAAATAATTTTATTTGTCTTTAGGTAATAAAAGGACTCACATATCTGAGAGAAAAGCATAAAATAATGCACAGAGGTGAGATAAAATTTTATTTGGCAAGATTTCTTGAATATTGTTTTTATTCAAGTTCAAATGCATACTTTTTTCCTTAATGGTTTCTTTGTGGTTCAGTATGATTTTGGTTCAGGAGATTAAGTAGTATAAGGCAGACTTTCTCTTACTATGGCTGTCATTTGTCTTCAAGTTCTGCTGTCTTAAGCATGGCTTATAAACCCAGATGAACTACATTAAACCCAATATGCTTATGTTATAGGCGCAGACAGAACTTGTGGTTGAAACTGCTTGATGCCAGAGTGACTTGTGTGGCTGGGAGTCTGTGTTAGAGCTGAGAGTCTAAACTGAGACCAGAAATACTCACTTTGCAGGCAAGATAAGAGTACATTGAAGGACCTGAGTGATTCAGCCTATATTTCCCTTACATACCGAATAAGTTTCCCCACAGTTTCTGGGGGAGAGGAATACTCTTTCAATTCAAAGAAATGCATAATAACCTTCTAGGTAAACACAGGCAGGTACAGAAACAGAGGCTGCAGTCTACTTGGGCCAAGTTAACCATTGCCTGGTGTAGCTACAGTGAAGATACTGCCCACAACTATACTGTACAGGGTGTATCTTTCTTTGAAATGAAATATCAGCAGTTGAAATGAGGCAGTGTGTACAGAGGGAAGCTCTTCATGTACTTTCTGTTCCTGTTCTCTCTCTCTCGAGAGGAGCAGAAGCCAGTCAAGATAAGATACCTATGAATTGCTTTTTGTAATAACATAATTAACTCTCTATGAAGAAAGCTTTATTAAAAAAGCATTGTCTAACTATATCTCTTCATTGCAGCTGCTTCTATTTTGGTGGAAGCAGACCTATTAAGTGGAACAACAGAATCCTGGGAGAGATTTACAGACAAAACCTCTGACCTAAAATTAATTGACACAGTTCTATATTCATTATTGCCATTAAAACTTGTAAGAGTCAGTATTTCTACTAGCTGTCTCGCATGCCATTTATAAACATTTACCTTACAGAACAGCATTTCTTTTATACTTCAGAAAAACTATGTTTTTAAAAACCTTGAAGTCATATAAATGAATGGGTCACTTTTACGCTGCTGGGGTCTTTAGTTACTTTACTGTAAAATAAATGCCCTCTTATTTTCAGCTTATAGTTGTGCTTTTTAAAATCCAGTTCTTTCATTAATCTGTTGTGTGTTTCATTAAACAAAAACGACGTGATATGGTAAAGTAATAAACTCCACTATTCCTGACATAAATGTAAACTGAAGACTGGAGATGGAGCATTTCATATTTTTCTTTGAATGGCACTATTTGTTACAGCGATTAGGCAATATGTATAAACCATGCCACGTGTTTGGTGAGTCTTATACTGTATGAGACCGATCTTCAGATTATAAAAATGTCTTCATCAGACATTAATGTGTCTGAGTTTGGCCATACCAGAAAGAGTAATTGGCAATCCTGGTTTATGCAATCTGTTGTAGGATCACCTTACACGTGAAGTAGACTGTGTTTATTATACATTACTGTTTTATTTTTTTAAAACAATCAAAGGTAGCTCTACTGGGGGAGGTGGACTTTGCAACTACCATCAGAAATCTCTGCAAAGCCATTTGTCTCAGTTCAGTGCATAAGGGGGACTCCTGGAAAAGAGATTTGCTCTTCCAGTATGCCCTAAAATGAGACAATGTTGTATCTTACAGTTCTCAATTCAGCTACAGCAGTGGTTTGTGTGTTGGTTGCTTGGTTTTTTTTTAAGTTGCTCTTGTTCATCTGGCGGCTGATACAGAAATTTTTAACAGTTTTACAATCTGTAAATCGGACCTCCAAAATAAAGCCAATCTGATTTTAAGTGCATTTTAACCTCACGGTAGTGGCTACATCAGAAGTTACACTCTGTGAGTATGTGGACAAAAAAGTTCCTGTTCTAGATTGTTTCCAGTGTTACTGAACTAATGTGCCTTGCAGTGTAAGCTTCTATGTGCATACTGTCTGGTTCCCATCTTCGATGCTGTCCATCAGTCTGTTTTACAGGTTGCCCTTTGTGCATTAGTTGTAGACTCCATATGTAAGTTGAGCCCCGTGTAAGCTGGCACGCAAGACTGAGCTGTTGCAGCTTAATCCTAGTTGAGGAGGGCCATGGCTCAGCTTCCCGCGTGTCAGGCTTATGAGCAAGGTTCTGCCCTGCAGTTTGAAGTTCTGGAGGTTGGCTGACTGCTCAACTGTGTGTTGACTGGACTGATGTGTGGTACCCCCTGTTTAACAAGAGACTGGCATGTGAAAAAATGTAATGCATTAAAAATATATAGACTGAAATGGTGTCAGTAGGGGGTTAGTGTCGTCAGAACATGCTTAGATAATGCATATTTGAATGTTAAGTGTGGCTTCAGAATGCAAGAATACCATTGTAAACGTACTGGCTTCTCTGCTTTTTGATATCTTAGATGCTTGGCCTTTTAAAAAAAAAAAAATTCTTACATTACCATTTTACTTTTTTAGGCTTTTTTTTATTAATTTTTTAATTTAAGAATTCTTGGAATCAAATGGCCCTGGGTTAAGGGGGCTACCTAGTGAAGCCAAACTGAAGCCAGGACTATAGTATAAGAGTAGCAATATGTTAACCTGGGAAAAACCTTCTAGTGCAGGTGAAGCTTTTTCTGGCAAAGTTATGTTTTTTCCAGTCTGCCTCCTCCTTGAATCCCAGCTGGAATAAATAGTAGTAGTAAAAGCGCAGTTCTTCCAGTATAACTGGGTCAGCATTATTTTGGTGACATAGTTGTAATCATGAGAGACTTTTGTTTTACTTTCTCTAGCCTCTGTAGTCTGCCCTCAGTGATCATCTAGTGCTGCACTGACATGGTGTGACCAATATCTGACATGTACTGTTTGTTCTAACTCACCCTGTTCCTGGGGAAAAACATGCCCAGCTGGTGGGCTTGGTTTAGTAACATTTGTTGTATTTGTGTTGTGGTGAGAGTGGGAGACTTAAAAATAAATAGGCATCCTCACTAAACACAAGTCTGTAGCAAAAGAAGGCCAAAAAAATCTTGTTCTTAAATCTGAAGAGAGCAAGGTTTGGGATAACTCATTTTCAGGGAAGAATTCATTCCATTAATTCACTTTATTGTGTGTGACACTGCAATATCAGCAACAGTTTGTAGTGACCTGGCCTTGAGTGTACCAGGAAGAGCAGAGGTGGACGATACTTTAAAATGTCTTTTAACAGTAAGATGCAAAATGTGAACTATCTTAAAATTGGGAAGAAGAGAAAAAAAAAAAAGAGTTGTTCTAAATGAAAACAGTTGTTAACTGTGCACTTATTTGCTGGCTAGATCTCAGTATCTATTTTTGGTAGTGAGAAATACTATAAAATAAGACTTTGGGGAGTGGATGGGCATCTTTTTGTGCATGAGGTCTCTCCTTTGAAACTTGCAGGCATTCTGCTTGTTTTTTGATTTCTTGATTAGTCTCACTCATGAATGTGTATTTTATAAATCAAATGTTCACTGTTTTTGTTGTACTGTATAGAAATCTGGCTGGGGAAGGAGAACTAGTCTAAGTCAAGTTGTCAGGAACCTCAGGTAATACTGTTCTAATGGACTGTTCAGTGGATTAAGCGCATACAGGACAGTTTAAGGAGAACCTGTTTTTCTTGGGCTATGCAACACCATCAAAGCACTATTTTTTCAGCAGCAAAGGATGGTTAGTGCAACTCAGATTTTGGTGTTACTGGGGGGCGGTAAAACAAAGGACTGTTACAATGTCACCATAGCGGGAAAATTCACAGGAGTGTATTTCGTGGTAAAGATTTTATGGTAAAGACGTTAACAGCTTTTCTGTAATGATCAGCAGAAACTAGTGAGCAGCATCTGGAACGCAAGAGACAAATTGCTGCTGTTAGACAAATAATAATGCTGAACTGAAAGAAAGGAATACAAAATAAATCAGCAAAACTTGTCAGTGATGCATTTGCTTGGATTGATTAAGTAGTAGCGACAGTCATAAAGGACTGCAAAAAACAATTGAGATAGGGTTGCTGCTCATCATGAGGTTCGGCTTGGTGCTCACATGCACATGTATCCTGAACTAACTGTGGCCTCTGAGGAAAAGTATCCACATGTCATTGCAGACAGCTCAAGGAAGAAGTCATTAGGGGTTATTAAGGAGGGAATGGAAAAGTCTATAGAAAGACTATTAGCTCACCTGGACTACCATGCTTTGTTTTGGCTCTCTCTGAAAAGATAGGAAAGAAATTGCAGAACTTCGGGGACAGAGGGGTGGAACCTGTGGGATTCGAAGGGGTAAGGAGCATGGCTATTGTAAATGTTTTCATAGTAGCTCCTATTCTCTTAAATAAAGATGTTTGTAACGGTGAATGGTATAGAAAATGCTACTTCTGTGCTCCTGTTTGCCTTTGTGGTTAACACCAGAAGGCACCAAATGACGAAGAAATGTCCCATCCCTAATTGCAAAGTATATTATGGCAGGCTTTTAATATACACAGACTTTTGCTGTTTTTTTTTTTCTGGATGGATAAAAATACTATAAATTAATCAGAAGGTAAGTTTAGTTATTCCTGTAATTTTCTCTTGAAAGTCTTCTCTTGCATTGGAAGTGCTCTGTGAGATTTCTGAGCTCCAGTTGCAGCCAGCAGCTCCAGGGTAGGAGGTGCAACACAACAGGGATGCTGTCAATGGTCTGTTCTAGTGTGTTAGTTCCTAGGTCATTCTCACAAGATCCTGCCCTGGGAGATTACTTAAAAACAGAAATCATTTTGGGGGGGG
>VXAL01017155.1:0-32052 GCA_013399475.1 Chauna torquata | reverse complement strand
ACCTTGTGATTCTGTGATTTTTCAAATTTTAATGTAAGACTTGCTCACAAACTAGTCTTGTTTTATTCTCCTCAAAATTTACGCCTACTTTAATTCCTCCGAGCTCCTAGACTTCCATAAGTCACTGTAAGGGACTGACTGCATTAAATTTCTTAAAAATAGGGAACTGAAAGTGAGCAATTATAGAAATCCTTTATAATCGTAAAATATGCAGCACTTAAACTGAACTTCAGCAAGTTAGTGCTAAAGGAGAGATGTACTGAAACTGATTGCATTTTATGGCAGCGACCTAATAAATAGAAAGTATAGATTCTACATGAGGACTGTTCCACCAAAGAAGAAATGTAGAATTCATGACATTCACTAAAGACCTCCAAAAAACTATCCATAATAAATTTAAGTAAATGCTGTTCTCGACTGAACAAAGCACAAGAAGGACTTCACCCAGCTTTCCAAAGGCAGCATATCTAGGCAGCATAAAAGCCTACAATTTTGGGTACAAAAACTTCTAACTGCTTAAGATAATGCGTAGAATCAGTGACATAAAACAGTGTGACACTTCTTACCTCCAGCTTCAAATTCCATGACCTAACATACCAAATGATAAAAATATTCACCTTACACATACAGCACTGAAGTGTTCATCATGCTCCAAACCATTCTGCACATACCTTTCACAACCCAATCAAGAAAAACATTCAAGTATTTTCCAGTAATCAAATGACAAATCAGCTAAAAGCCTTTGATTAGGTTGCTAAGCAATCAGATGCTTTCTCAGTGCAACGTTCCCTTTGAGAAACTGAAGAAGTAAATGCTACCAAAAGTGGAAATAGTTACTCCTCATTTCCTTTGTGTTTGGCGCAGCACTTAACAAGACTATCAGCTGTGACTCAACCTCATACCCAAGTTCCTGGCCGCTCCATGAAGATCCATCCTTCACTGTAACCATGGAAAGATATACAAATACTTCCATAATGCTGCTGAATATCAGAACATACGACTAGGGATAATGAAGCAGTGACTTTGAGTCTGTTAGTATCTGCCTGGGCCAGGCAAGCTCTTAAGACCTTCTAGATGTCTCTTTCCCAATGCTTGAACAGTCACACTACAGGATTTTCTGATCTGCAGGTAACCTTGAAAATGATTCAGAAAAAGGAAAGGAGACCACATACATGCAAGACCATCTCTGCACGTCTCAATACAAATACTTTACCTTTCCAGAAGTTTGCTTGCACAGAACCATGCGTATGAAATATGCTCAGCGTTGTATTTCCATCCTATACCTTCAAGGGAGACCCTCTAAAATAGAATTTAGACATCACGTCTGTTTTAGATCACACCACATGTTTTTCAGTCTACATTGCTTGAGAAATGGCATCAGCACTTCCATGATTTTATCAGATTTGAAGTAAAAGCCACCTCACTACATAAAAATGTCTAAAATATTTCAATACAAGATTAAACTACACTAGTGATTCAATGAAGGACATTTGTTTTCAAAAATGAGTTTTGAACTAATGCTTCTATACAGTAGCCAAGGCCGCCTTAAAAACACCATCAGCCTCAATTGCACCTCCACCCTCTTTTACTAGATAGGATTTAAAAGGAGCCAACAGAAATTGCCTCAGACTCAGCTGACAAAAAAAATTCCATCTATTCCCAATGGCATTAGATCTTATTCCTAAAAGTAAACCAGAAGTCATTCCACACTCTTTCCCCTGCTCCCTTTCTGCATAAAAGTAGCAAATTACGTTTATTGATCTGACCAAATTCTAAATTGGGCTGTTACGTTTGGTCTCTATACAGTCATCTTCTATTTCAACAAAAATAGTTCCCACATCACATCTTAAACTCTGAGGAATTTTTTTTTTTTTTTTACTGTTAAAATAGCTACTATGCTCCACCTGTGAGTTTCAGTGATCTCTTTAGCTGACTTAACAACTCACAGGAGTCTTGTTTGACCTAATTAACTAAAGCTGACAGAACTTGCAGATCCTTTATTTAGAAGTAGCATAAAAATAACAAATCTTATCAACACCTACAGGGTAAGAGAAAGTTATCCACCTTATTGGTATTATTATTCTGTCTCTGTGGAAATCATACGCTGGTCTTGGCAACTACGTGACAGCTACACACATGCATTTCACCATAACAAATGCAATTTTGCATCTCTATCCATCTCTGTGCTTGCAGAAGTCTCTCTTAACGGTTTGTTCTTGCTTTTCTGCCCCATCTTCCTTGTCTCTTTGAAGTAGTCACAAGAACAAGCTCAGCTTCTCATAGTGGTACCAATAATAATTATATTTTTCTTTCCTCTTCCACTCCATATTAAGTGCAATATCAGTGAAGGGAATCTCTGGCATCTTTTCTTTATAAGACTTTGTAACACTAAGAAAGGACAAGTAGAACCTTCTTTTAAATTTCTTAGGCTTCCCACAAAATGAAATAGGTATCTTGTCCAAATTAATCGTAAAGAACATTCGAGCCAGGCAAAAGAATAACAAAAGATAAAGACACAGGATCATACACTCAGTGACAATACACACACGTACATACATGCATATACACGCATATGTACACACGCATCTGGTCAGCTGTGATTATCAGAAACTCCACCAATATTATGAGCAACTTGGTATACAATGCTTACACAGTACAGATTTTAAACCCTCAGTTCCTGTGAACTCCCTCCCAAAAATTTCACACAACGGCAGTGAAAGTAGGAAAATCCAAATCAAGCAGGTTAAATAGGACAGTGACCTTTTTTGGCACAAAGTAGTTTCTAAAGCTTTCTGTTTCTGTGCTCATCGTAGAAGCCTGCACACAGGCAGATCATAATGAAGAGAATTGCTTTTTTATTCTCCAGTACCATGACACTATATTTATCTGCACACAGACTACATATTCAAATAGAAAAAAAAAAGTGCTCTTACCCCAGAAATATAAAAGCCTTCACTCCTTTAGAAATATTAAATATTTAAATTCTATTAGATTACTCAGCAACAAAGTGATTTTTGGATGGGCGTACAGTTTTAACTAGGTTATCATTACTGCTACAAAAAACACTCAATATAAATAACAAAAACCTTGAATAAATTTTCTCATGTCTTTAATACCAGTATTATTTGTATCCTTATCCCTTCCCAGTTTGAGAGAAACCTCTTGCATTTTCAGAAATCTCATTACTTTGTTAGCATTTCAAGGGATATGTTCCGAATAGATTGATGCTGATACTGTAACACGTTATAGTAAAGCAAACATCATACATCTTCCTATTTCAAGTTCATTCTAAGCACAGCCTTTCCTTTAAGAACTCATTGCACGTAAATGCCTTTTTCTCCACAGTCTCAGCTTCCAGTTCTACTAACACTATTACTTTGCTTTCACGTTGATTGCAAAAACTACAAAAATATCACAGCACTGTACAGCACAGTGAACTCAGGCTCATCTTGCCAATATACAGACCTACAAACTGAAAGTACTGCACGACTCATAACTCAAAGCTATTCGAGCTTCCCTATTCAGAGGTTCTTCCTGGTAATAGCATGAACTCTGTGGTCACAGAGAACTGAGAAAGACTTCCAATGTTTTACGTGACCTGATTTTCTACAACAGTATCTCAAATCTGAGCTTTGCTTTGCCCTCCTATTTCTTGGTATTCTCTCCGTTTCTTCCAGCTGAGCTATTTTGTCTTGGAACAACACAGCATCCCTCTTCAGGCAGTGTTTTAATTGCTCCAGGCTTCCTAGATATCACATTCCAGTGCCTACTATTTAATTGAGAGGCACACAGAAACCTTACAGTGCATCCCAACTATATGACTAAAAGCAGGTTCTTGAAATTTTTAATTGAAACCAACTTGGTCTTTCAAACCATAATCCAAGTAAGTTTGCCAAAAAGCATGAGATGAACACCTTGGTCTATTCAGAGATATTAAGAGATGCTGTACATTTCGTTTGGCAGCTGTCGTACTAGTCATGTATTGCAGTGCAAAATTGCCTACTGTTACCTTTTATAGGTACTGACCTACTGAAAATATCTACAGTAACAACTAACGTTTTATCTTTAACTACAGTATGGAACTTTTCTACAAAGCTGACTAGGCACGGTAGCATGATGAACAACATTAATTAGATTTCTTAGATGATTCATATTACAGTCTGGGATTAATAAAAATTTCTGCTGGTGCTAACCCAACAACACCACCTTTTAAGAAATACTTGCTTAAGAGACTGAACAGATGTGACCTTACAGTATCACTTCTAGCCTGAATACCAACAACAAAATCCTAATCCCAGCTCTGCCACATTTGTGTACCCCTCTACACTTCCTCAGGCTTTGGACTGATAGTTTGTGAACGGGACAAATTTCTGCTACCCACCTAAGAACAGCGTAGATTGTTCTTCCATGTCAGAAGAGTTATAGTGCCACATCAGTAGTGTTGAACATAGAATTTTTTTTTTTTTTTTTTAAACTGTGTAGGTGGTCAAACACTGACAGATTTGCCCAGAGAAGTTGTCGAGTTTCCATTCCCAAAGATGCACAAAATCTGAATGGACCCAGTCTTAAGCAACCTGCTCTAGCTGACCCTACCTGAACAGGTTGGGGAACTGGATGATCAAGATCCCTTCCAACCTAAACGATTCTGTAATTATTTCTGTATTAGAAAATGCTTTTTTTGTATGAATTCGGGGGGAAAAAGATTTTTTCCCCACTCTGAAGCTTTGACAATCTGTTTTGAAACAAATGCCTGCTTCCAAAGTTAGATGAACGCAGTAAATTCTCTCCCCTGTATTTAACGATATAATAATGTTGCGTGCAATGTTATAAGTATAATGAGCTAGAACAGAAAGCAGTCCCAGAAATGAAGTCATTAAGTGAAAGCTTATAGCTTCCTCCCCTCAAAGAATTAGTTTTAACAATCAAAAAGAAACAGATTAGTAGAAAGGAAGCGTAACTCATTTGTAAGTAAAATGATTCCCCTTTCTCAAATTCAACATTATTGTCAGTACTACTGTTGCCTTCTTCATAAGTCACTGGGGAGAGAAAAATATCTATCTTACAGGAAGAAAACAGAAAAGATCATTTTATTCACATACACCAGAGAGGTAAGTATTTGGAACAGAAAAACAAGGAGTACTAGGTGTGAGAGTAGTATTAAAAAGATGGTATATACCATGTGCCATCACAGAAGAAGTGGGAGTAACAAAAGGAAAGCTAATTTCATAATAGACATGATTGCATTTTGAAGGGAGTAAGGAACGTGGTTCGTTCTGTTGCAGATACACTAGTCTCATTTAATCAACCTTTTCTGGTTTTATTTCCTGGATAGCTAACTACTAGCACTTCAGGTTTAAATAAGGAAGCTAAGCTTCTGCAGCTCTAAATAGAGGTATTCCTCTAAGGTAAGGAAAAAGGAAATTCATGCCCGTATCACCTACAGTTCTTGACCCCAATCCTACAGTTATGGCTTATAACTACTAAGAAAAAAAGCTGAAAATAAATAAAGTAAAAGAGGAAACAAATACTTTCAAATGTGCAAGTTTCTTATTTGCTGTTCCATAGGATTTGGCCATTAAAAACATGTATGATAGGAATAAAAATGAAAGCAGAGGTAGGTGACGTGTGGTAGCAAATGAAAATTATATAAAATAGACGAGTATACAACTTGAGCTTTTATTTTTAATACAGGAAGGAACAATACTATGGAAAGTCTTCAGTTTGAGTTGTTCTTCTTTCAAACCCCCAACACTAAAACAAATACAGACTGCACTGAGTAACTCTTTGAAAGGACTCAAATCTTTCATTTTGTGTTACTAAACACATGTACTATTTCTTACCTATTTAAGAACACATTAAAATCTTTTTTTTTTTAAGCAATGAACTTTTCAGATCTGAAGGCAAAATTTCAAAACTGTTGAAGTTTCCAATGTAGCCCATGCGAACCTCACATGATAAGCGATTCCACAGTTAGCCGCTCCCACCCCCCCACCAGACAAAATTAATCTAGCAGTTCTTATTTTGATTACATTTTTTTTTTTCCTAACAGACTGGAATGCATGCAACGTCTCTTGTCCAAGATACTTGAGAAATGACGTACAATGAGAAGAGTACTGTTCTTACCACATACAGCTGTTTCCAGAGCACAGCCCATTCCTGTAGTGTTGCTGTGACTTCAGTCACAACAGAATCTTCAAGTGGAACAACTGTCTCATATTGCCTAGACAAGAAGAGGGAAAAAATTAAGAAAAGTACCCTGGAAAGGGTATAAAAAGAAATAAGTATCAGCAGAGTAATTTGAAAAATGCTAAAACTTGGGTTTTTTTGAGCTCTCAACATAAAGGAAAATACTTTAAGAGTAATATTTTGTCTGTTGTAACACTGAAGCAACTCCGGTGTCATATCAACTGTTCCTCCACTACACTCCACAAGAATCTGCTTATGTGAAGCACTTTCTAGTTATATATTTAATATTGAAATCATTCTAATTGAGGTCAATGAAAACACTTCTCATGGTTATAGCATGTTAAATTATTTTGCCTGTAAATGGGGTTCTTCAGTTTGCATTCCTTCTGTCTAACCCTTTTTTCCCCCTCCAATTAATATGTTGGCCAATATCATCAACTAGCTGAAAGACCTACCATCTTTGAACCCTTCCTATCCCAGAAGGCTTTTTCGGTACTGGACAGAAAACCTTGAGCAGACTATCCTCTAATCAAAAGAATAGAACTTGTCCCTTTGTGGTCAAGGTCTTCCTTACCAATTAAAGGAGAAGCACAGTGCTCTCTTCTTTCATTACACTAACATACAAAAATGTGATAACTAATGTATGTACTGATACATTATACTATCTGAGCCACGAGTCCCTTGACTAGCCCTTTATGTTGAATAATATCACAGAAAAATGTCAGACTGTAAAAAATAAGGCCTATTTCAAGCTTCTGATCTTTCAGCAATTTTTAAAAGAGAGGGAGCTTTAAAAACAAAAATTACTATTTCTGAAACACACCCTGTTGGAACAATTTCCAGAGGTCCTAGTGTAGTGGCACTGAAAAACACTGACTCGGAGGGTGTTTTGGGACAAACAGCGTCAACTGAGAGAATCTCCATAGCACATCCAATAATGCAGGTGAAGGACACAAAACCCTTTGCCTTCAGCAGTAAAGCTGTGCACACAGCAACTTTGAAATTCTCCAGAAGGGAAGCTGCAAACTTCCCATTCCATAACTGCTTTAGACTATTTGTTCTATCCCTTGTGCAGAGTTAAATGAATGTTAACAAGTAAATATGAGAACAGTAAGATGTAATTAATTCTGAAAGGTTGTTTTTGCTTTGTTTTTATTAAGAGAACACAGTTCATTGTTAAAAAAAACAACGACAGTATTTCCCTTTTGAAAACTATCAGTAGAAATAATTGTGCCTGGTTGGTTGAAGCCAAAAGTAATAAGCGATGTGGGGGAAGGAGGAGGAAGTTAACAGTATCAAATTGCACCAGGGGAGATTTAGATTGTGTATTAGGGAGAATACCTTCACAAAGAGGGTGCTCAGGCATTGGAATGGGCTGCATAGGGCTGTGGTAGAGTCCCCATCCCTGGAGGTATTTAAGAGACGTGTGGATACCGTACTAAGGGACATGGTTGAGTGATCGGACTCAGCAGGTCACACTGACTGTTGGACTTGGTGATCTTGAAGGTCTTTTCCGACTGGTATGATTCTAGGACTTTAAGTTAAGTCACTGTATGTCTCCAGGTATTCTTGGAGTGGAAAACTTACTAAGCAAAGCTCCAGTTCTTCATTTCCCAGCTATCAAAAACTCAAATTCACATCAATGACATAAGTAAATCTTATGCTAAGGTCCAAAAAGTACATACATTAGAAATATCACTATCTTAAAAACCTGACATGGCCATATTAGGTATGCATTCAACCCACTGAAGCTGGGACTGGAAAGCACCAATTCATACATACCAGGACAGTAAGATAGATCACAATTTTTTCTATTATTATGCCAATGACCTTACCATTCCCACTGAAACACTGACAGACACTTGTCATCTGAGATTGTGCCCTATTCTACTGCACTTTTTTTTTTCCTTCTTCATATTTGGCCACAGTGAAAGACTAGGAAATCTCAATTCACGTTTTACAATATCTCCACAGAATACGCTTGTGATCTGAAGCACGACACTAAGAACATGATAAAAAGCCCAACACCTATTCCTTAGCTCATATTCAAAGATCATTTCAATGGTTAAACAAAGATTCTACATTTAGTATACACCATCAAAAGACACTAACAATGTCAAAAAAGACGCCACAACCACTTCTAGCTGAAAAAAATCCATTTTTTCAGATCCTTGAAAATGCCATTACAGGGAAGGCATGCAAAAATATTTCAGCATTTCTTTAAGAAACCATAGAAAACTAAAGGATGAAAGGAATCACACAATATACTCTAGCTAATATGGGGAAAAAATATCAAAACCAAAGGAAAATGTTCTTCTGAAGATTATTTTTGCAAATGGGTTTACAAACTTACAGTATCGGTGAAAAATAAACCATTTTGGAAGATTAGCCTTCAATAGTATGGCTGGATTTAAAAAGAATGCCTATCAGGACTACACTTAACCATTTAAATAAAATGTTTTGCACTCCCATAACCATAATTTCCATAGCTTCCTCCATATTATACTTACATATTAATTACATTACATTGGGTTTATGACTCAAACATAAGAACATTATATACTATGCTTTATTATTTGCAAGTGTTTATTTTGGTACTTTGAATATATTCTTAAATACAGGGGCAGAATTTCTTTTACCAAAACATGAAATGACCATGATCTTTGATTTGGAATTGTACTACTTTCTGTTGCATCAATTGGTATACCAATCATAGACGCTAACTTTAAAAAATTATATTAATTGTCCTAATAAGTATCCAAATATCTTGAACGGGCTGTGCTTTACAAATTCTGAACTAGTGTCAAGTACTAATAACTATAAATTGCAGGAAACTGTTCTTCGCCCTAAGGAGAGTATACATTAGGAATAGTCATTCTACACAAAAGATATATTTTATTACACCCCAAAGTTATGAAGCATCAGTACTACAGCTGCCCTTACAAATTTCACTCAGTCCATTTGAGAATAATCATACAATTCAAGACCATCAGAAGTCACACATTTTTTCTACAGGCACTCCACTAAATGCCATTTGATATTCCCCATCTTCCACATTTCATCTGCCACCTTGGGTCACTGCCTGAAATGCTGCACTTCTCAATCTCCCCCCAGTAGTCCTAATCTATAAAACGCAGTTAAGAGCGGCCATGAACACGCAGGATATTGATTTCAGGAGTCTCAGTCAATCTCAGGAAACTTCGTGGGTTACAGAGCCAACATACAGTAAAATCTGACCTTATGTTGCCACCAGTATTGCTATTCACGTATTTACATATTTATTCACATATATTAATATATATTAACATCCATATTAACTAAATTAAACCCATGTCTAATAAGCCTTTCTGCTACAGTGAGGGCAAAAGATTTTCAGCAGAGCGTACTTCAGTCATTCTTTGGGGTGAGGTGTTCAGGTTGGATGCTTTTGAAGTTTCAAAGTAACATAGTTACCTTGTCAGCTATATTTCCAGGAAAATCTGTTGAGAAACAAGATCTGCTGCCTACATGCCAGTGCCTCCATAACAAACAGAATAGGATATAGAATTCTGCCAGTGAGGAGCAACAAGAAATGAAAAATATAAATGGAATTCTTTAAAAAGCATGCATTTCAGATGATACCTCTGAAGTCATGATTTTATAAGCAAAAGTAAACACGAAGTAAACAACAGAACTGGTTCTTGCTACATTAAAAAACAAGAAAACCAACGACTTTATAACAGAGCTCTGCAGAATAACATTTAAATTTCAAACCTTAACAAACACAAAAACTACAATGAACTACAACCAGTCTATAAATTTTAATAACTGTTTCTTAGATTCCCTTCTAAAGTAGAAACACTGTAGTTTCTTAAAAAGAAGGAAAAACACTCACCCTCTGTTACTGACGATTGCCTTTTTCAAGTGAATATAGTTTGCAGGAAAAATCCCCTGCAAAAGAAAAAAGCCTGTAAGATAGAAAAATACACTTGCAGTTTTTAGCATTTACATCCCATGCCACAATATATAATTGTCAGTATACCGTATTAAAAACCATCTATTACCGTGTGAAAGACACTGCCACAGCCAAAAGTCAACATTCAAATTGGATACAATCAATCATTTTAATCCATTTTAGGACAGGACAGCACACTGAATCAAACTCTCCATCTTGAACTGATCAGTTCCTTCAGAAGGAAGTTTTGCAAGTCTATTCAATAAAAATATCACACAAAGATTTATGCTGAGCACTTTTCATTCCCAAAAGCTCCTAAAAGTGTTCAGAAGCACTGTTCTATGGGAAATATGCTCTGGTATAAAAATAACAGGTAAGCCAACTATGACCAAATGAAAAGGTCTCGTTCTAATCCTAACACAGCTGCCTTGGAATGCACAAGATTGAGATAAAACAAAAGATACATGTTTAGCAAATTTTCTTTCTGATGCAAAGACTATGTGAGCCTAATAATCTGGTAACAGTTGATGAGCAAGCAGGCAAAAGGTGTGACACGTAGGAAGAGTTCTGAGAAATGAGCAGCTTGCAGTTAGCAGAAAGGAATGAGTAACAGAAGTAACTACCAGGGACACTCACTGGAGAGATGTAAGCTAGAAAAGTGCCTATTGTGCAGTTCACAGCATGGCATCGTCATGATTCCAGACCAGGCCTACCCACCACCATGCTGCATTACCTTAAATGACAAGGACGTAGGCTTAAAAACAAAACAGAAAGCCCACCATCCAATTTGTGTCTAGCCCCCATACCAGTCTTTCACTGAGGAAAGACATATATTCTATTACTTGCATACCCTGGGACTACCCTTTTTCCTCCCTCTTTCCCGCAAAGAGCTGCCTGAACCCAGCCAGGACAGCTCTGGCTATTTGCCTTTTCCTGTTCCCATGGCAGCTGGATTCTAACCTTGACTGTGCCATTGAGTTCTTGTGAGACGAGACATGGAGAAAAGAGGTAATTTAACCAAAATTTTCATTGCATTCCGTTATCTCTGTAAAAAGATAGCCCAAAATGCTCAGAGCAACCTCAGTCAGTCTGTAAGAATGGTAAATCTGCACTTCAGTGGGGAATACAAGACCAGCATTGTTAGTCTTCAGGTGAACAACAGCAGACAGCCTCTCACCAAAATTTCAGTAATCAAGTGCGAGCTTTAAATTTTTAGACCTTTAAAACTGTGTCATTTTGGAAGAAAATTTTTCAGGATGGTGAGGGTTTTGAAAGGAACACTATGTAAAGCTTATTCAAAACATTAAGAAAAATTCAGTCCTTTGAGACTGAAATTGCAGAAGAAAGAGATGAATCTAACAGGAATGGCTTCATCATAAAAAAAAGTAACTGTTCATGCTTTCAGCCATAGTCATATCTGCAAAAAGAAGAAATGCCACTTCAGTTTCTTGTTCAGTTTACTTCCAATACATGCTGTCTATTTCTGTGATCCTGTGCTGGTTACCTAAGAAACCACGGAAGGTTTGAAGGGCTCTCCTATCAAAACTGAACATATACTCAAGCATAAGATGTACCGACGTGCATAAGTATAGTCTGTTCCATTAAGAGAGGATTACACTCAGGAAAACATAATACTGGTAAATGTCAGGAAAAAAGTGATCTGCTACACACAAGGAAACTGATATTCCTTTCTTTTTAGATACAAGCTATATTTATACCAAAAGACAACGAAGTGATCCTTACACGGGAGAAACTATTTACATGTTTGGATACAGACATTTACATAAATATACACGCACTCATATCAGAAGTCAAAAGAGTTCTCCAAGAGCAAAACAGGGCTATCAGTGGAAAATTACCAAATGCAGTGGTTAAACTGTAAAAAACTGAAACAAACTTAAAGCACCCTTTTTCATCAGACTTTTTTTTTCCAAAATTGTCTTAGAATAATAATGCAAATTATTAAATGTGTTCTTTAAAAATTCTGAATTAAGCAGTGCAAGATTACCCTTCTACGGTTTTCTTGGGGGAGTAGGGTGGAAAGGGTCAAACTGGATAAGATTTACAAGTATCAGAAAGATCAAATGGTATGTGTTGGGAAGATTTCTGAATTTTTGAGGGTGACAAGTATTGTTCTCTCAATTTAGAAAATAAATCCAATCCTACTACATAAAAAAAGTGGAAGAAGTAAAATTCTGATGGCAGGGAAAACTAAGTTTACAGGGTTGCAACAGCAAAGTAATCTCCCACTAAATCACAAAAAAATTATTCACACTTACCTTTACATTGGGCTTCTTAATGGAAACACCTCTGTACCAGCCTAAAATCAGATAAAACACACTACATTAAACTCTGGCATTGTTGACTCTACACAGTAGCAAGCTGACTGAAAACTATGCAATCACTGAGATCATCTCAAAAACCTCCCTGGGCCTCAACATAGGTCAAACTTTTTCAAGAATTTTTTTTCCCTTTTTTTTTTTGCTTCACAACAACAATAAGCCATTAAGAACATGGAATGCTCCCGTCAGGACTAAAAGCAGCTTAGTATACACTTTGTCACTTTACTCACAACTGTAAGCCACTGTTAGAAGGATGTGTTCAGCACTCATGCAGTGAACACTTTTCTTACATGCTGGTACAGGAGTTTCTTCCTAGTGTTTATCTTAAAAAAAAAAAAAAAAAAAATCCAGACTCCAAAAACCTGTCCCTTTAGAGACAGGAGAAGCCATTAGCATACCTTTCTAACATTGTTTAAACAAATATAAATCCTTTGCAAGTGTCTGGTCTTATCTATACCTGCGAGACTAGAGGAAAGACTTCAGGATCTAATTTCACAAATCCAATTACTAATTCTTGCATTCCCCGTCAGATAACAGCCCCAGACAGGACAATATATCAGCAGTAAAAGCCGAAGCTACAAAAGCTGTAAGTCAAAGAGAAGAACCCAATTACTTCTATTTTATGCAGGTGAAATTAATGTCACTGTGCAAGTCAGGAATTCATCTGAACAAAACAAACAAAAAAAGTGCTGAAAACCATCTAGTTTAACCATGGAAAAGGAACATTCAAGTTGTCATGGTAGATGAGCTGCTCCTCCATTCCTTAAGACACAAAACTTCTTTGTATCATCGTTAAAAATCTGCCACTCTCCTCATATTTGGGTCTGATGCTTCAACCCCAGCTCATAAGGCCAACCCTGAAGACTGGAGCCTGGAACACAACACAGGAGCACGGGCGATGAAGCAGCACGCCAGGATGCTCGTTCTGAGGAGGCCTGCCTGTCCCTGGCCATCAGAAATTTCTGGGCCAAGTTGGCTGGGCCCCGTTACTAACATGCTGCAAGTGCAATTGCCTGTAGGCTGCCCTTCTACCACAGCCCAGTGTTCACACAGGCAATAACCAACCCTTGATACAACTCAGCAATTTCACATAATCTAAATCCATATGCCATAAAAATTCCTCTGAATAGTTTTTCTAGCAACTTCCTAATTTTAATTTTTTTCCCTACATAGGACAGATATAATTTAATATCTGTAGTATTTAAATGAGCACTAGGAAAACCTGTCAGTGATTTGCTATGGAGAATACAGAAGAAAAGAACAAAGTAACTGTATTTTGTCTCCCTCAAAAAAGGCACTCCATTTTTGGCTGAATTATGACATGATTCATTTAGCGACTCAGTGCCTTGATTTTGTTTTTGAGACAGCCTCCTATAGTCTTGACTTTTTTTTGTAAAGGACATTTGAGTGAATATAAAAGAAAGCAACTGATGAATTCAAGACATTCACAGATCTGAGTGTGAAAAAAGCACCATCTTTGTTACACAAATTTCTCATGAAAATAACACCAAAATGTATTTTCCCATGAAATTATTGCTTATATTGCAAAATAAAATTGCTTTCGATTTATTTCGTAGTTGATCAAACCTCACGGCAATCACATCCATATAAGCATATATCCATAAACAATATATGCACATCCTGCTACTCCACAAAAAATGGTGTGTGCAAGTGATGGTGCTCTACATGCATGTTTTTAAAAGAAATTTCTCCCACTGACCAGCATCAACCAAGAAAACCACATGTAACATTAACATTTTGGGATAGGACTTGAAAGGCAGCATGTTTTTTCTGCCCATGGGAGACAGCACATCCTCACCAGACAACCTGTTTCAGTGGCTCAGACAATACAGTTGCACCTTATAATCTGAACTTTACTTGCTGCTATTTGAACCCAGGATATTTTTGGAGAACATGGAAACATTTTGTTGACTTCCCTTTTGTAGGTACTTTTATACATTTGAAAACCAGTATATTTCCCTTCAATCTTGGAGATCGTGCTCTCCAGATCTTGGCTGTCCTTCTTCTCTTCTCTTTCTCAGTGCAGTATAGTATTTTCAGAATCACCTTTCTCTTCGTCAAACTCCACACAAGACACAACAGAAAGAAAAGCTCACCAGTTCTTGAAAGCACTAACTTGTAAAATGTAATTCCTTATTTGCTTACAATGAACCATCAAAACCTCACTCCGTACCTCCAAGTAAAAGCTACAAGAAAAGGTACAATGCTTTAAAAAAAAGATTTAAAAAGATTTAGAAAATTGCATCTGCTACATTACTGACTAGAATGAACTAAACCTGTATTCTGGAATTAGTCTTAAATTTATTAATATTGATCTAACCAGATCTTCTAAAGAATATTTATTTTAAAAGACTTAAAATCATGACAGTCATCAAATCCAGGGAGCTGCTTCAGTTACCTCTGATCACAATGTCCACTACACAGTTAGACCTCAGTGCTGACTAACATTTTCAGATATTAGCGTACTACAAACGATCGATCTCTAATACTTCAGAATTATGGTATTCATTCTCCAGTGATAAATTGCCGTTAAAGGTACTGACTTAAATGAAATGGTGAGAAAGATGGGATTTAAAATTCAGAAACAAAACCATGGCTACAAAGTGACAAGAATTTTGTGAATAAGTGAATCAACAATTGTGAGCATCCACAATTCAAACAGATTAATTTTCTAGTAATTATTACTAACTAGTAAGAATCTGAGGACAGATGAAGTTAGTGCACAAGACCAGAGTTAGAACACCTACATCCTCTACAGAGGAAGACTGCTTTATGTACACAATGCATCTCCATTTTCTTTTCTGACAGCTACGAATATTCTCAATCTGCTTGACCTAGTGGATGCCCTAGGGAAAGGCAGGCAGATAATTACAACTGTTTTTCAAAAAATAAATGTCTGTACTGGGTGTGGCTGGGATGGAGTCAACGTTCTTCATAGCCGCCTGTATGGTGCCATGTTTTAGATTGGTGGCTAAAACAGTGCTGATAACAGACCAACGTTTTGGCTGTTCCAGAAGAGCCTTGATGTTATGCAGGTTCCTTCTCTTTTTCCCTACTCTGCTGCCCCCAGCAAATAGGCTTGGGCTGGGCAAGAAGGTGGAAGGGGACACAGCTGACCTGAACCAGCCAAAGGGATACTTCATACCATATAACATCATTTACTATAAGGACACCAAAATTAGTCTATCAGAAGCACCATTCATAGCAGCATCCTATAACGGGTAAGAAGGAGAACACTAAATATAATCATGAGCAAGTCTAATTTCAGGTATATATCGTAGTCAAAATAAAGTAAATAAAATGATGAAGACATCCTAGAATGGGAAAAATACCTTCACTGATACAGATGACGCTGCAAGCAAACTTTTTTTTTTTTTTAAATGATAGCACAGGAAGATTGCACAGGATGAGCCTACAGCTTACACCATAGCACAGTAACAACTGAGGAAAGCACTGCTGCATCTGCTTGGGGAAGCTGGGGATGAATGTAGCCATTTGGACTACATCTTAATACCGTACCAATGTAAATTTATGGATAAGTGTCACAACAATGCCAGCTAATTGATACATTTTGATGAGTGGAGGTGTAAAAGAATTTTATTTATTTATGAAATCGATAGTGTGATGGACGTAACACCTCAATAAAACAAACTCTTGGCATAGGAATTGCCTAAGCTTTCGTGATCGGATTTGAACACCTCATGCTTTTCATTTTTCAGTACGCACAAAACTAAGTTTAATCTAAGTACTGAATAAGAAAATGGAATGAATCATGCCCATTCCAGGGTGTTCTGGACAAGTTACTATATCTTAAAGTCCTATTACAACTTTTCTTTTCCATGGACTCTACTACACCAGACTGCACAGTATTGTAGATAAACCAGGCAGAGTACCTGAACTAACCTACCATAAAGCCTAAACATTGAGTTTCTAAGGAGAAACATCAAACCCAGGTAGAAAAAAAATTGCTTTGCTTTACGACTCATTTTCTCAACACCATCTAACGATATTTGATACAAACGAAGAAAAGTAGGCTGATCTATAGCTCCATCCTCTGTATACTCTACACAGCAAACAATCCCTCTGAGAGCTGCAGGAAGAATTACTTCCAGAATAATAGTACTGGAGAAAAACAAAAAGAAAAGTAGACCATGATGCCTGTTCCCCCTGCACATTAAGACGACCACTTGCTCTTAACTTTTTTGCAAAATGCATTGTCTGTACATGTACTCAGACTGTAGGTTACTTGCAGACCATTAATAAAAGCTAAAGTAAAAAGGAGCAGTATTCTTAGCAGTATATGCAAGAATGTGTCCCTGCCCTTCCCTAGGGTTTTTTCAGCTACAAGAAGTATTAGGCTTCCTGATCAGCTCCTCTGAATCCTAGAATTCAACAACACCTCTGAAGAGGCAGGACAGAAAAACGTATTGTGAATATATATACCAGGATCACATATGTTATTTACTTAAGTTTTTTTTTTTTTTTTAATATATATAAAATCCTCCCGCAATATATCTTCCTCCTGCAACTTGTACATATGGAAATTCAGTGTGAGAAACTTGAAGCCTTAATCCAGAAACCTGCATACTGCTACATAAGGACTGAAAAATAGTCTTTCCAGAGATGCATCACACTCAGAAGTCTCAGCAGTAATGCAGTCCTAATTAAACTGCAAAAGGAGTTCTGGGGCTGAACTGCACATCTCAATCTCTTAATCTGAGAGATTAGAAGAGCTACCAATGTTTTTTGATCTTTCCTTGAAAGTGCCTTGAACAAAATACGATATTCTTCCTAAAAGCCACCTCATAACCATTTTTGGATTTCTAGTTAAACAACAAGCAGTCTGTCACATGGAAAAAGCTGGTCCCTCTTGAGTACGCAATACCAGAAAAACAAAAGGGTCCTAACTGGAAGATAAGGATCTATTTTTGAGAAAAAATAAAGCTCAAATTGTTAAAGCTGAGTAAAGAAACACCAGCTTCGCGTTGTAGGAAAAACAAACTCCACAGATGATTTCATGACAAATGGAATTCTGGAAATAAATTACATAAGTATTCATGGTAAATCACGAACTAGTACATAAAAAGAAAGAACTGCTAGTAGAATCTGCCACAAGAACACAAATCTTCATTGTCCTACAAAAATAATGGAAAAAGTCAGGTTTTAATAACTAACACATAGCACCATTTACCAAAGAGTTTCAAGTTATCCCCATTGCAGATACGGTTCTAAGGTTCAAATTCCATTGAGAAAATGACATTTTCCCAAGGGGAGAGCATGAAGTGGCCGGGGACAGGACTGACATTAAAATGCCTCCAGTCTGGATGCAGGGCAGGAGCAGTCTCTGAGTTTAACAGAGCTAAGAGCAAACATGTCTTTCTAAAAGACAGTCTAACGACTCAGGCAAAAGAAGCTGAAAGAAGAAAACATTTTCATTCACATCAAAACGAAAATCCTTGACAATAATCCACATATGGCCTCATTCCTTACAGCTGTAAGGAAATCTGTCCTAGTCCCAAGGCTATCCAACAAGAGAGGCTATCAGAGCGGAAGAGCTCAAGTTTGTAATAATGTCTAAGAGCAGAGATAGTGTCCTGCATCTCCGTACCAGCAGAGACAGAAAATCAGAACTGCTTGAAACCCCTTTGGGGCTAACCGTGTAATAAACAACCACTACAGATTTCACATTGAAGACAACTCTGAGTAGAAAAGCACTCAGGAAAAGCATATCTTATTTTCATATACCAAAACCTCCCTGATTTTTAAGAAAGTATCCAGAACAGCAAGATGAGCAGCAATACTCGCCACAGCCTCATGTTCTCCAACTGGTAGAATGAGTCTGGCATCACAGAAACGAGGTGTCTCATCAAGAATGAAATAGAAAGATGAAATGGCTTTTGCATAGTGAGCACTGCTGGGTGCAAATACTGATGAAGAATTGTGGTCCTCTTTCGGACCATATGCCATGGTAGTCCTGGAACGCATTTCATGATGTTACCTGAGAACTCGGACAGCTAATGAACAACCTCAGCAATCGTGCCAGCCCATTCCGTGCAGCCATCCGTCCCATAACAGCTGGACATAACGCACGGAGTACCTGGCTGTTATCATCCAGATTTTTAATGGTGTGATCACCTACTCAAGGCAAAGCCTTCATATCACGTACCTGGTGTTGGAACTCAACCAGGGGAACACATCTATACCATTTTTAGCTGAATGAACTCTACATGAAAGAAGTGGGATTTGGAATACATTTCTGCAAATATCAGGGTAAATACATGAAAAAGACTGTAAGAAAATGTATTTCACCTATTACATTTTGTGTGCAGATACAAGACAAGCCTATAATAAGCACTAAAGAAATAAAACTTTGAATCCCCACAGGGTCCATATCATTGTGTTACAAACTATCACAATGCAGAAACTAACTAAATACATATATTCTTCAAGAATAATACATCTCCATTTAGACTTTTTTTTTATTGCTACATGAATATGAGCAATGTGGAGAATACAGAACAATTTAATGGATAAATAAGTCACAAATTACTGACAAAGTTTCCATTAGTGAATTCTCAACTCTGGTTAAAACCTCTTACCATGTAAAGTCCCATGAGAAATTCAGTAATCACATTTTGCATTATTAAGCTTCTCTCTTAAATCTTTGTACTTGTTCGCCAAAATTTAAATTTCATGATTCCAGAACTTAAGCATACAATGAAAACAAACCTAAACTTAAATTGCAGGGCTGACAGGTTGTTGAGATTTATTTACTTAAGTCAGGAAGCAGACTTTTATTCCACTAATTGTACAGCTTCAAAAAGATTGATAACTACTGGACAGTACCTTTTATCTGATCTTGTTTCTCTCTTATGAGAAGATATTTCAAGAAAAAAGAGGCTTTGTGATACTCTTAGAAACGTTAATTTTAGTTAAAAGCTTCTAGCATCTTATCCTAAAGTCTTCCAAATCAGAGATGCCGTGATGCAGAACAAAACTCACCCTCAAACTTAAACAAGGCAAAATGAGGGTCTCATGTTGTAATTGCTACAATAAAAAGGTGCAAAAGTGTAAATGGAATAGAGCACATGCCCCAGCTGTTAATCAGAGGGTGCCGAGAAAGGGACACAATGAAGTAAAGCCACATGCAGGTAAGACCCTTCTACTCCCTTAACTTTACTTAAAGCTCAGTCAGAAGGGTGCCCTGCTCATCAGTGGTTCAGGGTATTCTTCAAAGGGAGACTTATTTTTAAATTTGGAGAAATCAGATGTAAAAGGCAGAAGCAATCATGTTATAAACAAGCTGATCTCCAAAGACAGCTTGGAGCAAGAAGCAATTTTTCTGACCAGGGATCAGGTTAGGAAAGCTAAAGCCCTGTTAGAAATGAATTTGGCCAGGGACATGAAGGGAAACAAGAAAGGCTTCTATAGGTACGTTGGTGATAAAAGGAAGAGTAGGGATATTGTGGGCCTGCTGCAGAAGGAAAGGAAACAGGAGACCTGGTTACCCGGGATATGGAAAAGGATGAGGTACTCAATGACTTTTTTGCCTCAGTCTTCACTGGCAAGTGCTCTCGCCACATAGCCCAAGTCCCAAAAGGAAAAGGCAGGAACTGGGAGAATGAAGAACTGCCCACTATAAGAGAAGATCAGGTTCGAGACCACCTAAGGAGCCTGAAGGTGCACAAGTCCACGGGACCAGATGAGATGCATCCACGGGTCCTAAGGGAACTGGCCGATGAAGTTGCTAAGCCACTACCCATTGTATTTGAGAAGTCATGGCAGCACGGTGAAGTTCCCGCTGACTGGAAGATGGGAAACAACCTCCACTTTTAAAAAGGGAAAAAAGGAAGACCTGGGGAACTACAGGTCAGTCAGTCTCGCCTCTGTGCTTCACTAATGGCAAATCATGCCTGACAATGTGGTGGCCTTCTATGATGCAGTTACAGCATCGGTGGATAGGGCAGGAGCAGCTCATGTCATCTACCTGGACTTGTGGAAAGCATTTGACACTGTCCTGCACGACATCCTTGTCTCTAAATTGGAGAGAGATGGATTTGATGGATGAACCACTTGGTGGGTATGGAATTGGCTGGATGGGCGCACTCAAAGAGTTGTGGTCAACAGCTCAATGTCCAGGTGGAGACCAGAGATGAGTGGCGTCCCTCAGGGAAGCCTGATAGGGACAGGTGCTGTTTAATATCTTTGTTGGTGATATGGACAGGGGGACTGAGTGCACCCTCAGCAAGTTTGCTGATGACACCAAGCTGTGTGGTGCATTCGACATGCTGGAGGGAAGGGACGCCATCCAGAGGGACCTTGACAGGCTCAAGAGTTGGGCCCGTGCAAACCTCATGAAGTTCAACAAGGCCAAGCGCAAGGTCCTACACCTGGGTCTGGGCAATCCCAAGCACAAATACAGGCTGGATTGAGAGCAACCCTGAGGAGAAGGACTTGGGGCTGTTGGTGGACGAGAAGCTCAACAGAGCCAGCAATGTGCGCTTGCAGCCCAGAAAGCCAACCATACCTTGGGCTGCAACAAAAGAAGCGCAGCCAGCAGGTCGAGGGAGGCGATTGTCCCCCTCTGCCCTGCTCTCATGAGACCCCACCTGCAGTGCTACGTTCAGCTCTGGTGCCCCCAGCATAAGGAGGACACGAACCTGTTGGAGCGGGTCCAGAGGAGGCCACAAGGATGATCAGAGTGCTGGAGAACTTGTCCTATGATCNTGGACGAGAAGCTCAACAGAGCCAGCAATGTGCGCTTGCAGCCCAGAAAGCCAACCATACCTTGGGCTGCAACAAAAGAAGCGCAGCCAGCAGGTCGAGGGAGGCGATTGTCCCCCTCTGCCCTGCTCTCATGAGACCCCACCTGCAGTGCTACGTTCAGCTCTGGTGCCCCCAGCATAAGGAGGACACGAACCTGTTGGAGCGGGTCCAGAGGAGGCCACAAGGATGATCAGAGTGCTGGAGAACTTGTCCTATGATCAAAGGCTGGGAGAGTTGGGGTTGTTCAGCCAAGAGAAGGCTCCAGGGAGATCTTATAGTGTTCTTCCAGTGCCTGAGGGGGCCTACAGGAAAGCTGTTGGGGCGGGGAAGGGGTTGGGGGGGGACACGACTCTTTATCAGGGAGTGTGGTGATATGACAAGGGGTAATGGCTTTAAACTAAAAGACAGTAGGTTTAGATTAGATATACATAAGAAATTCTTTACTTGGAGGATGGTAAGGAACAGGCTGCTCAGAAAAGCTGTGGGTGCCCCATCCCTGGAAGCCCAGGCTGGATGGGGCTTTGGGAAACCTGGTCTGGTGGGAGGTATCCTTGCCCATGGCAGGAGTGTTGGAACTGGATGGTCCTGAAGGTCCCTTCCAACCCAAACAGTTCTATGATTCTAAAAGCAAACTTTTACAACAATTGTTCTGTTCTGAGAGACTAGTGAAAACTGTAGAAGGCAAGAAGTTATTCCCAAGACAAAAATCTGCAAAAACAAAGAGTGCCACACACTAGCAGTTAGATAGTTGTCTACCTTAGGAACAGCTTTATTTCCCATCCTAGTGGCCAGGTCAAAGTTAAGTGTGAAAAACAAGATTTCACATTCTGAAAAATATTCAAAAATTGAAATGCAAGTCCAGAGGTGTTTTTGGTTTTTTTGTTGTTTTTTTTTTTTTTTAACTAAAACGTGCAGCTCTGCTACTTTGCCAACCTTCAATATTTTAGAATTTTTTCTGAATTTTCAATCCCAACATGTTTGTTATTTAAGTGGCATAATAATTTATTTAGTCACTAGGCTTCTTTAAGGAAAAAACATTTCATTAAGTACAACTTTCAGCTATGAAGCCACTACATCAGATAGGCAATATTACAACTTTCTGCAGCTATGTGTAAAATAAACAAAAATCTCAAGCATGATCCTACACTCTCCATCTTTAACCTTAAATTAAGAACTTATTGAAGATCTGATTTCTTTTATGACAACTGTACCAAAATATTTTATTATGACAGGATAACTATTTTATTGAATACAATTTAATTATTACATTTAACAATCAGAAACTGCTCAATGGCTAATACTGAAGCCACGTAGGAAAAAAGGTGATGGCTGTCCAAGGGATAATTTGCTTTTGAACTGTATTTAGTTTTTACTCCAATAAACATATATAATTATGCATATTATAACAATCTTATAGATCTATTAGATTATATATTTTTTTAGATATATATACACACAGCTACTTATTCTGAATTTTCCATTAATAAGACTGCAGAACTGCAAGTAACCCTCAAATCTGGAGGAAAGCTATCTTTTGCACATATTGGTCAATCAATAACTGCTTTTACCATTTAATACGCACATAAGCTGCTTGCAGGGCATCTTTGTGTCCAGCTAATGGTATTCAAAGCGACCCAGCAGAGGGATGGTAACACTTAGCAAAAGCTGCCTGACGCCGCAACCATTCAATGCCAAGACCACTCTGTTCTGAGCTTGACACTCCCAGCAGCACCAGGACAGGATGAGCAGCAGATGAATACCGAGCCCAGCCTGCCAACACCATGTCAGGGAGCAGCCTGATGCCAGCAGAACCACAGGAAGATGCTAATAATGCAGTCAGAGATGCCACAACAAAAGCAGAAGTAGAACTGAATCTTAATGTTTTATCTTGGCCTTAGTCAAATAGAGGGCCACCAAGAAGCCATCCCTGCTCTCCAAAATGCTAGTTCAAATACCCAGGCAAGCTTTTCCACAGCAACAGTGCAGGTCCAGGAGACTTCAGCTCCCCAGACACACTCCACAAAAGGCAAAGAGGAAAAGGAATATCTCACTGGAGACTTGAGAGCACAGCAGATACCACTTCTCAAGCACAGAGTTCTTCAAAACTAAGAAAAAAAACTCTAATTACAAGCTATATCTGCTCTGAAGTGTCCCAAATACTAGAAAGCCTTCATTTGACCATGCTGTCACTGCTGGAATACCAGGAAAACTTTAAATACGTTACACATACGGCTTAAGAACACTACCACTAATATACACAAAAATTAAATCATGCAAATAAATATTTGCGTGGATACCAGAATTCACATGGGTAAGATAATATTCTTTTAAGTGGTGCTTCAGGCATCACCTACCGTTTCTTTTTTTTCAGTGAATATGCAAGAATCTCAAGGTAATAATTAAGGCTGCTGAAGCTGTAGCATTTTTAATCTAAAGAAAACTGCTTCCTACCAAGAAAAATAAATGGACAAAAAACATCTTTGTATATTTACTCAGAATGCCACTAGTTACTCACAGCCACCGTCAGTGGCAGGGCAATAGCCACTGTGACTTGAAACGAGAGGGAATTCGTTAAATTGTGCAGTCCTCCTGCACTTCAAACAACGAATATACTCATGCATTGTCATTTGAGACTAGAAAGCTCTGCATTTCAGCATCTGTAGGTGGCATACTACTGCCATACCCTTTCACCTTCTCAATGCATGGCATATAAAACAAAGAACACCATTTACTATTTCATTTCTCTCTCAGTGGCACAATCATAAGTGGAAAGACTCAGAAAGATGAACAGAGAGAGGAAAGCTGTGGAAGACAAGCCTACGTACAACTGATATCTCGAAGAGTATTTCTTACCTTTAAGTGAGACCAGTGGAAGACCTCAGTCCCTCGTGCAAACAGTAACTGTAAAACCACCCTAGCGATGTCACGTGCTTTAGAGACAGCTTAATGTTTGGTGAAAACAAGGATGGAGCTTTTGCTAGCTTCAAAGGAACCATCACGAAGTCCATGGGTTTGAACCCTGTCATGTTGAAGGTTATCAGATTTAGTGAGCATTATGAAACAGCAATTTAGAGATTTGTGGCCAGGTATGAAAGCACACAGAGTGGCAGGCACACAAATAGACCAAAATTCAGAGGTTCCACGTTCAGTCAGATGCACAAGATCCACAGTAACAAAGACAACTGTATTTCATTGCATTTCATTTTAAAAAAATTGCAGACTACTACAATAAAAAAAGGATTTTCTAACGTGTTATCAGTTGGTATTCGTTATTATTAGCTTCATTAGCCATAAAGCTCCATCCTTTTATGGCACGCACACATACATACACACACGTGCACACGTGTGCGTGCACACATGCATATCTATTTGTTCCTTTACCCTGCAAATACATACAAAACTTAGCTGCAGAGATAGTGGAGAACTTGATATAGGAAATTCTCTGTTCTTTTACTGAACGTATTCTAAATGCAGTGACTGCTTTTTACACCACTAACTACGAAACAGCCCTTGCTGTAATACAGTTATTCAGTAACTCGCTATGATTAAAAATACGTACATTCAGAATTATAGCTAATATTTCAATCTTTGTCAGCCTTGAATTCTTCAGCAAGTTTCAGAAATCATTCTTCATGTCACTAGCACATTTGTGTGTACATGCATCCTTTTAACTCAGAGACCAAAGTCCCTACCATGCAGAATTATGCCCAATTTCAGTGAAGCTGAACCAACAGTGGATCTTTTGCTGAATCCCACAACAGTGATCCTTACTTGCATGGGTTAACATTAATTTATCCAGTTTGTCTGCGCAAAAGAATCCCAGCAATTAATACAGTTTAGAAGATGAGGTGTGTTTCATTCTAAACTTGCAAGGCAAACCAAGGACCATGTTAAACAACCACTTGGACTAGAATGCTTAAACTACTACCTTTTTTCTTTTAAGAACCGATTTTGCACACCTGTGCTTTTTTGCACAATTCACACATGCAATAGCTGCAGCACAGACCATCTGAACATCACAGAATCACAGCGTAGCTGAGGCTGGCAGGGACCTCTGGAGGCTGTCTGGTGCCACCCCTGCTCCAGCAGGGCCACGCAGAGCAGCTTGCCCAGCACCGTGCCCAGAGCTCCAAGGAGAGGGACTCACGACCTCTCTGGGCAATCTGTGCCAGCACTTGGTCCTCCACATGGTGCAGAAGTGTTTGCTGGTGGTCAGCGGGAACCTCCTGTGCTCCAGTTTGTGGCCCCTGCCTCTCGTCCTGTCCCTGGGCATCACTGACAAGATATCTAGAGGAGTTTCATATTGTGCAGTTCCAGATGTTATCATCAAAATTAATCTTTTTATATACATAAAATCCATGCTAATGGCACCTCAAACAAAATGACACGATAGAGGGCTTAAACAAACAAACAAAAAAAACCACCTGCACAAATGCCTCCTTCCACCCAAAAAACCTCTGTCTGAGGGCCTCCTTTCTCAATAAATTTGAAGAGTGACACAAATTGCCTTTGAGGAATCGTCCTCAAAACTACTGAAAAAGGAAATACACAGAGCCCAAATTACTATAACACCGTAAAGAGACAAATAGGATTAGGATAATCCTTTCTCTTTCCTGCAAGCAAGCTGCTCCTTTGATATCACACCTTTATTTCCCAGAGTTCTGAAAGTGCCCCAGATTACTGGAAATGGTGTGAAAATGTCATGACTGCTGTCAACAATATACGCTATTTTCCATTAGAGTTATATTATCCTAGTCAAGTAATTTTTTCCTCAGCTTCCACCATGTACAAATTCACAAGACCTGGTAAAATGACCACAATCAACACCCAGTGTTTGAGTAAAGCTTAGCCCATTACACCACATCGTTTTCAAAAAAAAAAAAAAAAATTTATCCATTTGCAGATGTAATAACACATGTATTGTTTATAGTATGCTTCTGCATAGATTAAACATCACCATTGAACTGCAAAACTCTCATTCAAATTTTTATAGGCGTAGGTGAGGAAGCCATTACTTTTCTGGAAAAATTGCACACATTAGGATACTTTTTCATTAAAAGAGTTAAGTCAGCAGGTAAACAAACAAAACACTTGAGTCCAAGAGAAAAGCCTCAAGAGCAAAAGACAATTCCAGGCATGAGAGAAGAAAAGCAGTCTTCTGACAAGTATGCAGAAGGTTTATATAGCAACTTTAACACAGGAGATGAAAAAGGAATGTAAACTGCACAAACACAAACCTATAACATTATGGAATGTTAATTTGGAATTCAGGTTTGTGGATCTGAGTTTTGAATTTGGTTTTAACACTTCAGGATTAAGGTTACATTATTCAATCTCAGACTATAGTAAAACATTCTCATATTGTATCTTGTCAACCTATTTCTGAATGAACATGTTTTTATACCACTTGCTTACTCTGAACATTAGGATAAAAATTACTCTCCTTTTAAATGCAACAACTTCAATCAGACTAGCACATGAATAAAACAGAGGATTGAGATATGCAATTTATTCACACACAGACATCTCCAGCCATGTAAGAAAGAACTGTAGTTATAGCTATAACATTTACAGTTGCGTTTTCCTTTAGGTACAAAAATAACATGGGAAGACAAATGCAAAGCAATTCTCCCTAAACCTCTATTATTTTGCTAGTATTGTTCCCAAATTGTTTGCCACTCTGTTTCATAACTAATATTTTTCATGTATTCAGATATTTTTAAGTGATAAATATATATTATTTAATGCTGATATATTTAATTGAAATATATAACACTGAGAAAATAGGGTTAAAAAAATCAGCATACTGATTCTACACTTTACATGATGAAAATTTATTGCAAGACCCAATTACAATACAACAGTCAGGTCAGGGTTCAAGATTTTCTGGACAGATGGTTAACTTAAAACACACTGACCCCCTATCAGACTGGATTAGCGCCAAAAGCACTCGGCCTTTCCTACAGAAAGTGGGTCAGTTTTTTTTTTTTTTTTAATCCGAGTGCTTTGATTTGATGCATCATGATTTCCAAGCAACTTATTCAAATCTGCTTTATTAAAATATTTTTATATTCTTATAGAGAAAACAAGATTCCCTCTTGGACATCACACTTACCTTCACATTTCTCTAGGATCTGGACAGTTTCACCTAGTTCCAGGACTAAGCCTTGCGGCACAGCTCCTCGAAAGCTGCATATCACTAGAGGGTGGGGAAAAAAAGAGAGAGAGATGTGAGGGTTGAATTCATGTGTGAATTTTTCTTCTAAGCATAGCATTCTAGCTCACTCCTTACATAAAAATAGCTATTACACAGCTGCCCAGAAAACTTGCCAGCCAACTTCTCATCAGATATCTTTATTTCGGCCCTTATCACAAGTTAAGCTCAGCAATAACATAAAAGCTGTGCTTTTTAAGAGACTTTTGAATTAAGCAAGGCTTGTAATGACTTTAATCACTAACTCCAGATTCATACTGGATACAAAGATTTCCTTGTCTCACAATTCTTACTCTACTACACAATGCATCAATGGAACAGGCAATCCTAACTTCAAAGAAAATAATAGGAAGTCAACTGCATTAATCACTTTCCGTCAAGTTGAAACCATCTCAGGTACCATCTGTGCAGCTAATACACTACAAAAATCCTACACTAATGTACATTATGTTTAACTAGATACATGTAAGAATACACAGGAATCTGTTCTTTTTCAGAAGCACTGAACAACTACCATGTTATACATCTGAAATATTTTTCAAGGTATCTTTAGTTTTCATCAACCAAGGATAATAAGAACCTATCCTAACATTCCAGAAAATACGACTATCAACTAAAAATTACTAAATGAACCTCATTTTTAAACACAAATTTAAAAAACACGACACAGTATAAGGATGTATTCTTTAACCACATTTATCAAAATGCAATAGGGATATGGACATTACCAGAAATACGACATATCAAAAGAAAGGATGAACCGCAAATAAGGTTTATTCTCCACTCTCCCCTGCCCCCAAGTCCCATATGTCTGTTCATCAGCATCTAAAAACTCACGCAGGCACAGATTTAATTCAATCATCCAAGTACCTTGTTCTAAGTAAATACGTGCTCAGACAAAGCGTACTCGCTGCACGTCACCCACACATACAGTGGAGTGCCACAAGTGGAATTCCAAGAACTGGAACAGTGACCTCCGGTGGGCAATATCCTTTTCCCAATTTAAGAGAACACCCCTTTAAATGCAAACACTCAAGCTATGGTTTAGATGTTTCCATGTGATGGGGCCGCATTTCATCTCCTCCCTGAATACCTTTTTATGTAAAAACCACCAAATCCCTTATGACTAAAGCTTCTTTGTGCAGAACTTAAAGAGGCTACCCAGGAAGTTCAGGCTCTGGGAAAAAGAACTCCAGGAAAAGAACCAAGACCAACTTCTGCACTATTTACCACAAGGTATGCTTCTTGAACCCTCGATTTTCAAAAAAAATATGCAAGAAGTCATAAAAAAATAACTCCAAAGTTCAAACGCATATACAGATTTCATAAAGGGAAAGACCAAGAAAGAACAAACTACATAAAGCAGGCATCACCCACACAAATGAAAGTAATATGAGAAAAAATATGAATCAAAATCTGAAAAAAACAAAACAACATCAAATGTTTGCTCTGAGAGTAAGTGCACTGTTTAATTAAAGAGGAAAAAAGTAGGGATTCCAGCAACAAATTTCTCTGCTCAAACAGCCCAGCAGAAGTCACCACTGGTTAAATGAGGTTTGAAATTCTTGTTTACTTAAGAGACAGGAGAAACACAGCAACTGGCTCCAGACTGGAGTAACACAGACAACATAATCCAAGAAAAACACTGAGCTTGTCAGCATACTGGATTCATTCTTCACCCATGCAGAATTCATAAATACGGTTTTCAATCACAGAAAAACCACTTAACGCTTCTCCTAAAGCACACAAACATTGGCAGTTGCCGAACGCTTAACTGGCAGGCTACAATCAAACCTCCAGCGGCTTCTCCTTGCCCCTCCAGTAATTTAGACGTGTCCTTTAAATCCAGATTTTTTTTTTCCCTAATAGGGAATTTTACCAAAACAGGAAGGTACAAACTTCTTTTATTTTTAAACTGTTCCACAAAATACAGCCGTATATTAAAATAACATTACTCTTCCATTGAGACTAACCAAAATACTAAAAAATTCAAGCATGTGTTGAAAGCACTTTAAAATCCTGGGTGAAAAGCTACTACTGAAAATACCAAAAAAATGGAGAAATGTTAATACAATAACAACATGTATTCATTTAAGAGAAGAATTCTAGATACCAGAGGATTACAAAATTAATAAATAATTGTGAATATTAAATCCAATGTCCAGGCCATTTTCAACTTCTCCGAACATACCAAGATTATCATGACAGAGGGCCACAAGTCATAGGACACAGTCATGGGCTATTAGTGGCTGCAGATTAAAGAGCTACTTGAGTTGTAGACAGATTAATGACTGACTGGTCTTACTCAGCTGAGTCCGACATATAAGTTAGTCTGAAAAACATTACTGCAGGTTAACACCACACTAGAAGTTTTGAATTACGGAACAACGGCTGACTTCCTGTAACAACTATTTCCTACACAAAGTCTACAGAATAAAGGATGTAACCAGGAAAGAAACTGGATCTGATGCAAATACTACTTCTTTGGTCATCAGATACCTGTCTATTATCAAGTAATAAAAGGTGAGCTTGCAATGAAAGCTAATGGAAAGGTACTAGGTAAACGGAGTACCCTTTTTTTTTTCCTCAACTGCTGATACTCAGTTTCAAAAATAAGGCCACAAATAATGACTTAAATATATTTAGGCCTATAAGAAATAATTCTAATAGATCTGTTAGTTTATAGAAGCAAACTGTCCATTTATAAAAGGTTTCTGCTGGTCACAAAGGACAATCTCACATAAGGGCTCTAATGTACCAATATGTCATCAGCTCTTTAGAATTCAGAGTACTCCATTCATAAGATGGCCAAAGCTCTTTTCTTAGGTCTACTTGAGCCAAAAAAGAATAAATAAAAATCATGGAACAGAAATAAAGTGAGTCCATCACCTGCACATACAGTCTGGATGACCATTCTCAACTAGAAAATAAGTTCCCAAACAAAAATAACACCCACGTCACATTCCTCATTCTTAATAGACCAGTATTCTGCTACACCAATAAATCTGTGGATTATGCAAGTTTGCTGTGTTGGACAATTTTAATAATCAACCGGGCACGTGAACAGCAAAATGGATATTTTCAGAATAACAGAAGCCAAATCTCAAGAACAGTAGACTTTTCAGCCACACTAAACTAAATGAAAGTCAGGAAAAGTTGAAGAACCCAAATAAACTGACCAAAAACACCAAGCCATATCTTGTTAAAGCTATTTAACATGACCCACAATTTAACACCTCTGAAATAAAGAAGAACTGTAAAGGTAGCTACCGATTGTGACAGAATCACAGAACTTTGTGGCCATTTTATAGTCTCTTACATGATTCCAAAGGTTATTGCCAAAGTTATGATGTTGCTCCTTTATTAAGCTAAAAATTCATTATGCAACACAATCTTCTTAATGAAGTCACTTGTAGGTACAAAGTTCTTCTCTGAGGTATTATTTCAAAACTGTGAACACAAATGCATATGGGAAATACAGAGTAATTTAAGCATTCTAAAGAAAATATTTTACAGACAGGACTCTGGTATCTGACTTCTGCCCCTCCCACAGAGATATTCTTTATGGACAGGTTGTAGGTGATCATTCTGCTATCACTTAGCAAGTCTCCATCTTTTCTTAGAAGAGCAATCTCCTCAGTCCCCAGAATAAAGTAACACATCATCAGAATAGCCACAGAGCAAAGGTTTTGCCCACCAGTTAACAGATCTGAACAATCCCTCCTGGATTCCAGGACAGACTGTTGAAACGTGCAGCATTTATTTCCAGATACGAAACCTCCTTGCCATCATCCAGGTTTATAAGGATGTCATAGTCCCCAGTCATGAAAATTAATTTCAGCCAGCAGTTAAATCCAGCATTCTGCCACAGAGGAAAGCTTTGAAAAAGCACCACACACAGGAATTACCTGCAGGGCAGAGGTTCCTTAATTGTGCTACTTGAACTGTATCGAAGTGGGCCACAGCAAAAGAAACTCCTTCGTCCGCACCTCTAATTTTTTAACGAGAAAGGCACAAACTTATTTCCATGGGCATTTACTCTCCAGCTGTGGCAGACAGTATGAAGAGACTGGGGGCATGACATACAGGAACGGTTTGGAAATCCAAAGATTGAGTAGGAGAGGACAGACTCAGAAGTGTTTTCCTTGCCTAGAGACATGCCCTGACACAGCATAAGCAGCTGCGTTACAAGTCTCCAGCAGTTAGAGAAACTGTTTTGGAAGAAGAGAATTAAAGGGTACGCAGATAAACATGGCATCTTAAGAAAGAGTCAATATGTTTTTGCATAGCTTACTCATGCCTCATATATTAGATAAACGAAGGAGCTGCTTGCTATATGGAGAAAGAAGATCCAATTGATATAATCTACCAGGATTTTAGAAAAGCTGTTCTGAAACAGTCCCTACCAAAAGCTCTTGCAGAAACTGAGCTTGGCTATGATAAAACCAGAAGGCATTTGCACAGATCAGTAAGTAACAAAGAGATAGGAAACCAAAGAAATAAGTTAGTTTTCTTCATGGAGACAGATTGACCAACAAGCTCTAAAGACAGATTGACCAGCAAGCTCTTCCCTGATATACGCTGGAAGT
>VXAL01017152.1:16380-27741 GCA_013399475.1 Chauna torquata | reverse complement strand
TATATACATAAATTTGCAACTGTAACTGAAGCAAACTAATTCAAGAAACTGAAATCATATCACTACTGATTCTTAAGACCCCAGACTAGTCAAACCATCCAGGACTAGCTTCTGATAATACTTCTGTCACTGAATTTTGGGCAAAGAGTAATGCAGTTTTCTCCTGGAAGGTCCCAGGACATTTCACTTAATCTTCACTCTCCCACTCTGGATCTCACTCACATATTTCAGTTTCTCTCCCTGTGTGGCCATACTGGGAGCATGCACAAGCTAAACCCACAGGAAAGAAACAGAGAAGAACAGGAACCATGTGAGAGCCTGCCTGGACAGATTGAATAATGCCCCCAATTTGTTAAGTACTAGAAGACAACTGAAATTCCCCGGTGCTATTTCTTTATCATTCCTTTGAAATCACAACTTAATGCTTTTATGCTCTATGAACTAGTGCACTAAGCACAATAACTTAATGAAGTATTAGAAAAACATTCATGTGAAAATATAATAATAATAATGGAAATGGACTGACATACATTTATGATTATTGTTACAAATACCTTTTGGGAAGACCATATCGAATCTTTAAAATTTATCTTCTTTAACACCAGCCCAAAATTCAGGGTTCTGTTAAGTACATTCAGCCTGAATCCTTTTGAGTCTCTGTGTGAAGAAAGTATAAGCTTTCAAAACAGACCGAGTCTGGCCATAACACAACAGGATCAGAGACATATTTCTGCCACAAGCGAAAGCACTTCAAACATCAGGGTGCCAGTCTGTCAGCACTTATCACTCAGTAAGTTATACTATCTCTCGAGCAGATTCGCCTTCCAAACTTATACTTCATCACAGTCCTGACCTTGCCGGATAAGGCCCCTTCTGCTGAGTTCAAGTCTGCATCATGTAAGACATGGAGAGTTTATTCACTGCTTCTCAGTAGCATCTCACAGTTTTGTTCACTATGTGCTGAAAATGATCCACCCTGCAGTTTTGGGCGCATTCATGTAGGAGGAAAGGATGAAGAAATGTCTAACCAAGAAAATGTTACGCTGCAAAGAACGCGAGCAAACATCTGCCCGTTTATGAGCAGATGGTTGCTTCTGAACCTATTTGGTGTGCAAAATTCTATCCAAAAATGGGATGGAAACTGAGACAGTCAGGCCATATTGTCCTACAGCTAACAAAGTGTTTCAGATCAAGAAAAACAGGCAAGGCTGCATCATTCTGGCTTGTGTTGTATGGAGTCTTTTTTTCTTTGAAACATTCCATTTGCCTTTCATGCCAAGACAGGAAAAGAAACATTTTTAACCTTAAGGGTCTGACATAAGCCTACAAAATTAAATAGCCAGGGCTGAAGTGAGGCAGGTTTTACAGTTCTTAAGCAGCTACCCTTTGTTCCTTCCTTAACAGTACAGTTATAACCAGGGAAAACACAGCAAGCTGCAAGCAAACAGGCAAGACCAGATTCAACTGCCTTTATTTGCACTGAAATCTATGGCAGTTGGGGCCACATGGTACTAAATACTCTACAAAAAGAGAGCAAGTGTCAATACCTTCCCTGATGGGCTTACATCTACAAAGACAAAACAAACAAAAGGGGGGTGAAGGAAAAGCATGGGCAATTACAGGAGCATGGTACAGTCAACCCAGTGCAGCTCTGACTTGAGCTTCCAGACTCCAAGGCTAAGTCTGTATCAATAAATAAAATGTGATAGACACTATTTGCAGGTTCTGAGACTGAACAGCCTGGCACAGCTTCTGTCCATACAGCTAAACTCTTGCTCCCTTCAGGACAGAGTGGTCGCATCCACATTGCCTCCTGGGAGCTTTCCATATCCCCCCAGCTTACACTAAAGCAGTTTGGAAAAGTGCTAGTTGACAAGATCTAAACTGAGCACACTAACAAACATCACGGGCTGTTGCAGGCAAATATCGTATTTTGGCCTTGTTTAATTTGCAAATACAGATGCAACCCATCTGTCTCTCCTGCAGTCTGCCTGAGAGTCCCTCCAGTCTGCCTGGGAGACCCTACACCCCCAAGGGAAACGTACCACTAAAGCCATCAGCAAAGACAGCCAGTGAGTGACAGAGCCAGCAGAGGATCCCATGAAGTTTTGGCACTTGGAAAATACCACCTTTCATTGAGGTATTTCTGTAGAAGAAAATGAGATGTGGCAAAATGCTGCAAAATATTCCTACATATGCCAGAATCAGGTGAACATGACCATCAAGTAGAAATTAAAAAGAGAAATGGGTTCTAGGTTTTGTGAGGGAGTGGACAGCTAAATTACAGGTGAAATTTTTGAAATTTAACTGTTTTTAGAAAAAGGCAGTGTTAGGCTAAAACATCAGCTGCTTTTTATGGTCACTAAAAACCTCTGTTTTCAGAGAAGTTTTGACAAACTTGGGAAAAAAGAAGCAAATAGCTAACTACTACAAGTAGTCCTCCCACGAGATCCTGTCCCGGGGGCCTGTTTTTAGAGCAGAAGTCCACTGACTTCTACACAGATGTCCTTAGCTCACCTTCCATATTATATGGACCTCAAAAAAGAGAAAAAGGAGATAAAAGCCGTGCAGACAGCACTGTGACATGGGGGCACTGCTGGCCTCCAGTACTTGTCCATGGCCCTCATACCACGTTGCCATCTCTTCCCTTCTGCCAGAGGACCTGTTCATGGAGTCACTCTCTGCTACAGTCGATATTGACTGGTTTATTTTAAACACCTTAAAAGCAATGCTGCTGTACGTGCTGAAAATGGATCTGCAGGGCTGAGGACGGAAGGCTCACAATGATCAAACAACAGAGAGGCTGTGGAGTCTCCCTCCTTGGAGATACTCAAAAGACAACTGGACATGGTCCTGGGCAACCTGCTCTCAGTGCCCCTGCTTGAGTAGGCTATTGGACCAGATGACTTCCAGAGGTCCTCAACCTCAACCTCAAGCATTCTGTGATTCTGTGACAGTGGAAATAAGTATTAATCTTTTCAGCTGGCAGGGCTACAAAGAAGGGTATGTAATGAATCCCTTCTTCTCTTCCACCATATGCTCATAAGAAGGGATTAATAACTGATCACACTTAAGAAACTAGCAAAAGTATTCCTAGCATCCTCTTCACATATTCAGAAGATGAGATGCCTAATTTTTATTTTTTTTAGTCAAATCAGTTCATGAGAAAGAAAAACTAAAACAAATAAATAATCAGCATAGATTTTGGAAGAAAGAATTTCAGGAAATGTTTTGTGGCAAAGAACAGTCCTTCTGCCATCCAGCTGCTTGTTTTGTTTTAGCAGTTCATGAGAGTGGAGCTTCTGCAGCTTCTTCTCTTTTTCCTATTCCAAAAGCCTTGGGGATGTTTGTCTTTTAATTCTGAGCCCGCTCTCGTGCTGCAAATTCTTTTTTCAATGTGTGAGTGTGAATGATATGAACGAAGATTGTGCAACCGCTTACCTCTTCTCTTGCTAAAGTTATTTGCCTAACTTTTCCTGAGACCAATGAAAGAAACCTTTTTCTTTTCTTTCTATAGGTTTGTTTGGATCTGTGGAAACCAGGGACTCTTAGTCCACCTACATCTATTTATAAATTCTTCTGCAGAACTGAAGGAATTTGTTTAGTAAGACACTGTGAAATCAGAAGCCACATGTTTGTCTGATTTTATAGAAAGAGCTGGGAGCCTGATTTGCACAGCTCTCAGAACTTACACCTCCAGGGCTGCTGGACGTCCAAAAAGCTAACAGAAATAAGTGATGTGATGCCACAGAGAAGTCTCCCTCTCCCTCTTCCAACAAGGCAGCAGGATCCAACTAAACCATAAAAGACTAATATGGGTGCTACAGAAAGCAGATAAATAAAGTTTCTCTTTGTTTTCCTGCATGTGTATGCTGTGCATGTAGACACAGTTGTGGATTTAATAGGCCCTGTCTAACTCTTTGAAGTCAAGGGAAATGCTTCAGTCTTTTCAATTACATTCTCTTTGATTTACCTATTAATGTCATTTGTGACGTGACATGAAAGCACCCAGAAAGCTGTTATGCTGCCTTCACAACAAACAGCTACGCAGATGCTTAACAGCAATGGCTGATGATTCCAAAATCAAATCCTATCTGGCTTTCCTACACTAAATACCCTACACTCCTGTAGCACTGTCGGTGAACAACAGCTCCAGTAGCCAACAGCATAGAAGCCTGTCCTGGTTCAGCAGCAGAAACTGGAGATGCAACCTCTGCTCCAAGTTTGCAACAATATGTTTCTCCGGTGCTGAGGGGGAGAGAAAAAAAAAAAAAAAAAACCACAAAACACAAAACCATAGCGCAGAGGTTATGTGTCCAAACCCTCTGGCGCTGAGACAGGCTCCTGTGTTGACAATTAAGAAATTCACCCCAGCTCACTGCCTCTAAGCACTGGAACCTAAATGAACCACAATCCTTTGGACTAGCATTTGCTTTCAGAGATGCCGCTTTCCAAACTCTTGCTGCTATTAATATTCCAATGTCTTCAAATATCTGCAAAAGCAGTTATAATGATTTAAAGAAATACTGTGATTTCTCCATCCTAAATTTAGTCCTCTAAAAGCTAAGTGTAAGTTCATCTAGTCTTCATTTACAGTCAGTAGAAGGAAAAAGACACTTCAGGAGCTGATTCCTCCCAGCCACTTCAGACTTCTTGGATGGGAATCTGAGGTGTCTCCCTCTCTGCTGATTAGATTAAGAACCTATATAACCATCTTAGTTTAGATGCTCCCAGCTTGCTTCTTGGAGCCCTCAAGTGGGGTTACCAAACAGGCATGGAGCTCCAACAATTGGAGTCATGAGCCCAATAGAAAAGTACTTGCATTGAAGCATGTTTACACTGAAAGTGGATAGTGATGCTGGAATCAATTTCTCTCAAAAAGCATCTGAGAATTAGTGCTATAGGTCCAAAGCTTTGCTGTCACAATATCCCCAGTGGCATGGACTTGTCAAAGGCACTTCCACCTCCTGAAACCCCCCTCAGCAATCCCATCAAATCCATTGTCAGGAACATTACCTACAATCATGCAAGAGCAAATCACTGTACCTTCACAACTCAAAGCTGTAGTAATACATCATTCCTGTGGTATATCTTTGTTCTCAACGTTTTCCAGAGGAGTTTTAATTCATGCTCTTTGGACTTTGTGTGTAGTCTAGTGAGGTTCTGAGAATGGATGAGCTTTGCAACGATGGTTGTAATACAAGTGGCAATATTATTCATACCTATTTCTGTTAGGTATTGCCCTTATACACCTCAAAAGCTGTCTGCATCACTGAGATAAATTGATTTGCTTAATGTGATCCTACCTGTTGCAGCATGAACAATCAATGCTGTGTCAAGAGAGGAAGCTACTGCAAACCCTTGGGCTATTGCAGCTATTGCTGCAGCTGAAGTTGGGTTTGATTGCTTCACTTAAAAATTTTTGGCTGTTTTCTGCTATTAATCTTGGAAAACTTCCAAAATAAACCTGATAAAGTCCTGAACATCACAAAAGATGCATTCTTCCCCATACTTGTTAATCGTCTTTGGCACTCTTCCTTATTTTAGTAATTATAGATCTCCCCCAAGCTCCCTGCACATAGCCCATAGATATAAGGCTTTGTATGATCTGTCTTCTGTTTCGAACTCAGAACACTACAGCAAGCTATTGCATGAACCACACATGAGACAATAGAGCAATTCAATACTAAAATACTGTTTAGGTCTTTCTATGGTTTTCTTGATGGATGTTACATTGCTGATCTATTTTTATGTATTGTTTATACTGGGACAGTGCCTAGAGGCCCCAGTCAGGGGCAGGACCCCACAGTGCTGCAGATACTATGAAGAGGGATACAACAGCCCTTCCTCCTCACAGCTTATAGTCTAACTGCATGATGAATGACAACAGATGGATAAAACAGTAAAAGGAAGCAAAAGAAGAGATAGTTATTAATAATAAAAGCAAAAAGCAGAGCACAGCAGCTACTTAGCTACATATATGCAACTTGGTGTTCCTGTTACTGTAGTCTGTTTTCTCACTGTTTCTCTGTGTTGTGTTTTACAACCACCTGCAGTGACCTGTGGATGTGCAGGGCCTTAACTTGTGAGCAGTAGTGCACAGAGTTGTCCTCTCTGTGTCTGAAGCGTGTGGCACTTGGAAGTATCTTTCATTGCCCCCATCAGGCATCTAGGTGAGATTCAGAGGAGCTAAGCAGAGGTAAGAGGTAAGTACCTAGAGAGGGTGATTCAGAGCCCCTGAATTACAGCACAAAGCAGATGATGTGAATTCACAGATTTGGAGTCACTCACGTGAAGGAATAGGACTTTTGGGTGTTGAGGGAACCCAGCCATAAACTGGTCTTGGTGCAGTTCACATCAACTCCACCTTTATTCCCTAATGCCTTAACAGTTCAGAATGTAAGTGTCTCAGGCATCTGTGTTTCTGCAGCAGGAACAGCTAAGAGTCTTCAGAGTGTAGGTATATCTTCCATCTAACTCACTGGTTGTCTTACTGAGGTTGTATATTGCCAGAGACATTTGCAGTGGGCTTTAAGCTCAGAGCCTTGTGCTCCAACTACTCCTCTTCAATGAGGAGAGCTCTTATTTCACGTCCTGATCTGAGCCAGGATTGCACCAAACACGGACAAAATCCCCACAGTGTTTAGATCCCCTGTGCATACCTCAAACCCTCCTCTAAGTCCTTACAACAGCCCATCTCTGATTAGCAATAGGTACTGGGTCTGCAAGGTCAAGAAAAAGCAATACCTGCAACAAAACAAACACCTGCAAACACATTTTGCTCTTCTGAATTCAGCATATTTTAGATATTCCCAACCGTAAGTCTAGTCCAGTATCGGATGTAACCACAGGCTCTCTGACACCATATCCTTGTCCTTGAAGGGTCTGATTGCTCACTTTACCAATGTCTCTTCATCAATAGATGAGCCAAAAGATAAGGGTTTGAATAGCAAGGGCATGATCTCCTTCTCTTCCCTGCAGAGACAGTGAAGTAGGCAAGTGACAAGCAGTTGTGAGGGACATAAGAGTCCAGCTGTGTGAGGAACAGCTCTGGCAGGGCTGGAGGTGGGAGCTACCAAAACAAGAGGGACAAAGCATGAAAGCAGGTCTTTTCTTTGAAGAGTGCAAACCAAAAAGAGTAAACTAGTCACAAAGGGATTTTGCTGTCCTGTAGGGTAACGAATGTAATAATACTAGAGAAGACTGTATTGCTTAGTCCCGCCTACAGTGGGATAAACTAATTAATCTCATCTTTCTTTGAAATGTAAACTTGTGCAATTGCATGGGTTAGCAGGGGCCTCAGATGGGTCATCTCAGTTTCCATCATGAGTATTTATTGCTCAGCCTTTCCTCAGAGCCCCAGCATCTTACAGCTGCTTTGCCCATGAACCTCCAGCAGTTCTGACAGAAGCCCCTAGAATTTTTGTAGCTCTCCTCTGAATAATTTTCATTTTTCTACATATTTTTCTTTAAACTCATGGTGCCCATAATTGTATTTTCGCTGAGTATCAGCCATTTTCTAGGAGGTAGCTGCCACCTAGAGCTATTTCCAACTAGCAGGAGGATGCTGTATTAAAGCAAGACAAATTAGGAATAGATTTCCAAAGAACTCAGCTCCCTTTTAGTTATATGGGCCTAGATTTTCAAATGTAGTATTAGGTAACTTGGGACGTGTAGACTTTACTGGATACAATATTCATTGGTAGCACATGCACCATAGCACTTTCGGTCTGCTGCTAGTCTGCACTAGCAGACTGTGGACTGGACTAGCAGGACTGTGTAACAGAAATTGGAGGAGTGGGAGCTCTGTCATGTAGTTAGTTTTTAATAAAAGACTTCCTGGATTGTTTTATGAGATATAACAGAAGGAAAACATTAGTTCTTTGAGGTGGTTTCTGTAATTCTTGTAAAAGAACATTTCAGTAAATACACTCATTACAGGCTTTTTTTTCCCTTAAAATCAGGCTAAGTTGATTCTATTTGATCCTTTTATTCTTAAGATAACATTCATCTTGGTTCATTTCAACTGTCTAAAATTCATGCATTGTCTTGGCTCCCTCCAGAGAGGGTGGAGACAGGCACTGTTGGGGTGAATTCATCCCCTGACTGAGATACTGTTGCCAAATGGGGTGCATTGCCCTTTGGAGCACCTCATCCCTATACTGAATACAAAGGCATGAAATAAATCCCATCTTAATTAGTTTTCTACTTGGTATATTTGCATGGCTCCCATTGTCACAACATCTGAACACCCATATTTTCCAAATCCATTATTCTCACACTGTTTTTATGACATATGGTAGTTTTTACCCATTTACAGACATACATAGCTGAGACAGGTACAGGCCAAGATCCAGACCTGCAAACCTATTTAGCAAGTTAATTGTCTAAATTAGGTGCTTTTCAGTATCATCTAACACCTAAAGATGAAGACAAAGAAGTGGCAGTTGGGTGCCTTTAGGAATTTGCTAGGATCTAAGCAGAAATTACTTGCCTAAGGACATATGTCATGGAATTAACCCCAGGTCTCCTGAGCTGCTATCCTAAACTTTGGAATGTCCTTAACATTAAGCAAATCCTCTGCTGTTTTTGGAATTAAACTTCTGAAGTATTTACAGTTATGTTGTCTTCTTTGTCAAACTCAAACAAGCTATGCACACTCAAATCCTTTAACTTTTCCTCATAAATCAAACCTGACTCAAAGCCTCCCTTCTCATTTTTATTGCTCTTCTCTAAGCTCTCCTTAGATGTTAACACCAGCAATAGCAGAGTGAGGACAAAATTCCAGGTTAGATTTTTAGGTGCTATTGTGAAACAAGAAAACACATGAACATAACATTGGAGCTTTCACTAAAACCAGTGAAAATAGTATATTCCCTTCAACGAGCACAGAGTCCTGTTCTGATATGTACCATCTGGGCACTCTGCATCACAGCACAGTGCACAAGTATCGTTTGTTGCACATTTACAAATAACTGATCAAAACCTTAAAACTGAAATATTTAGGGCTTGTCAATAAGAGAGAGTCTGGACAGAGTGAGACACCAATTAGCAGCATGCTAACTCCTCTGCAATCATATCACATACAAGTGTATATTTGAAGGCTTTTAATTAGAAAGCAGCTTACTTCACTTTGAAAGCAGGCTTAGGACATATACCCTGTGACTGATCATACAGAGAGTTAGTGTGAAGAAGATACCACGCCGTACACTGTTATTATAGTTTAACAGCACGTTGACTTCCGCATGTAGACAAACCTTATCAGACCAGAGCAGGCTTCAGTACTGGGTGATATGTGTTTCCTAGAATAATCTTGCGGGAAATTGCTGAATGCTAACCTCCTTGGGTCTTACACCTGGGTACAATATTGATTTGTAAAATAGGCTCTATTCATTTTATGAGTTGATTTTTTTTTTTTTTTTAAATTATTTCAGTAGAGTGAAACAGAAAAGCAAGTTTTTATAGGGAAAGAGAGGTGACAGCCTCGCACTACCCAAACAAACAACGCAATAAAACAGTTTCTGGTACTACACAGGTGTGGTTCTCCCCTTCCAGGACAGCAGCCTTGAACTCCAGCTAATCAAAACAATCCTATATCAACTCTGAATTATCATCAAAGCCATGTTTTTTGTTTNAAGCAAGTTTTTATAGGGAAAGAGAGGTGACAGCCTCGCACTACCCAAACAAACAACGCAATAAAACAGTTTCTGGTACTACACAGGTGTGGTTCTCCCCTTCCAGGACAGCAGCCTTGAACTCCAGCTAATCAAAACAATCCTATATCAACTCTGAATTATCATCAAAGCCATGTTTTTTGTTTTGTTTTGTTTTGTTTTCAGAAACTATAAGCACAGAGTATGGACAGCTTGTGGGAAACATACAGGTAAAGTATCTTGCCTCTTTCAAACAAGATGCTTAAATAACTGCAAATGGTTTTCTAGACCAGATTATTAGAGGGCCATTTGACCAACTCCTATATTAAACAGACCGCAGAACTTTACACATTTACTGTTATATTAAATCCCGTAGCTTGTTTATGAACTAGTGCTTATTTTCCAGATAGGATTCAGTATCTCGGGACATAAAGAACATGAGATTCTGCAACATCCTTTCTATTGTATTGCCATACTTGTCTTCTGAAATTGAAAAAAATAAACTTCCTCCACTAAAATGAGAAAGTTTTGTCCAACCAGCCAGCCTCAGAACAAGGAAACATGTTTGTTCTGTATCAGAGTTCCCAAACTACGTTTTGTGAACCACAAGAGGAACACACTACTTCAAAGTTGAACACAAATCAGAGAATCCTACGCACCACCATATCTCTGTAGGGAATGAAGAATATGTACTTAGGCAGCAAACACTGCCAAACACTCAAATGCCTATTTTGGGACTTTCTGCCAGCCTAACAGAAAAGCAGGAGGTGGAAATGACAGCTACACAAGAAAATAAACCCACAGGACTGGGGCCACATCTTCAACTTGAGCATGTGCAAAAAGAAGAGTTCTGAGCAATTGCTGCTGCCTTCACAGTATTGCTGTGTTTTCTTTCTGACTGGTGGCATATATGCAGGTTAAGCCTGGAAAGCTTTCCATAATGTGATATATTTGAAGCTCAGATTACATGTCATCAGTGGGATCTAATAAAACTATTTGGAAAAAAGCTACAGATCTTCTAGGAGAAAACACAGGAGACAATGACTGAGGATCTCTGGATCCATCTGAACATAACACCCACAGGGCCCCTGGTGGATCTACTGAACAATCTTTGTTTCCACAGATGTCAGTCATGGATTTCTCCATTCTCCAGCACCACCTTTTCAACTTCTAACCACTTGCGCTCACACCTCTTCTCCCATGTGGCTCAAAGATGAATGAAGAGAGACAGCACAATTTAAAAAAGGTCATGCCTTCCAAGCATCAATATGCTATTTTGTCGAGAAAAGAATGAAAACAGACAGTAGGAACATTACAGTGCCTACTGCAAGGCCTTGTGCGATTCCCCCAAGGACATCACAACGGACCATGGTATTCTCTGCTGACGCTTGTACCAAAGAGAGCACTGCTACTTATAAACAAAGTCACTGTGTCCCAGTTATTCTGGCCTTACATGCCATTTCACTTACAAAGATGACTGTGACACTTTATAGACAATCTAACAGTTTATATTGGAGGTGTCACATCCCACTTTCCTTTGTGTCATGTGAATTCCTGGATGGAAAACAAAACATAATGAAACCAAACACTTTCCAAAATGTTTTTCTCACATCACTTAAGTGGTATTTACCTTGTTTGCAGGGAAAGGAAGGAAGGAAGGAAGGAAGGAAGGAAGGAAGGAAGGAAGGAAGGAAGGGACAGAATGGAT
>VXAL01017151.1:150324-204379 GCA_013399475.1 Chauna torquata | reverse complement strand
GGGGCTAAACCACAACACCTCACTGATGTGGAGGCAGGAGAACAGCTGAGAGGTGAAAGAGTACCTGCAACCAAGCCTTGGTTCTCAGAGAGCACAGACGGGGGGAACAGCCCCTCAGTATCTCACTTGCTTGAGTGGAGGGAGGGGTGGTGGTGGTGGTGATTCATGGTTTCATTTGGTGGGGCGCAGAGTCCTGCTCCTCAAGGCTGTCAGAACGAGCTGAGTGATAACGAGATTCTTTGGAGGGTGGCAGAGTTAGCCCAGGATGCTTCAGCAAAAGGAACGACTTTGGAAATTGATTGCTGCAATCAAAAGGAACCGGGGACAAGACAACTTTGAGAGGTCACTGGAGGACCTTTGTTCAGTAGTGATTCAGAGCAAAGTAACCCAGCAAAAGTCTACATACTTCAAGTTCTGGTTACATCTGCAGTCTTGGGTCCACCAGGCTCATAACAAAACCTCTTAGAAATACAGTTCTGCAGACATTCTTTTCCCAGACCCATACATCTGTAATAACAATAGTAGAGCGATAACAGTAACAATAGTCAACATTAACAGAAAGCCGAATTTAAACGATGAGAAGTAAGAACTAACCATCAAGATCTAGTTAAACAGTTCAGTGAGATTCCTGAGTCAGTGATTTTTCAGATCTCACATGCGATAATCACACTGTTGGTGGTGATGTTGGTAGATAGATGTATTGCATTAGGCTAAAGCACGTAGTTCTCATTGTGGGATGCAGTGAATATGGAAAGGTTACTGGTATTTAAAAAAGCAACCAAATAAACTGGTGGAAGAAAAATCCATGAAAAGATATTGAATATAAAGCCACGACTACAGGAAGTCTTGGGACAGCAAGTGTTGCTCTGACCTACTACTGGTTTGACTTGAACTCTTGTTCTCATGCATCTTCTTGGAAGTGTTTACGGGCACCCTAGCTATATTACTTCTTGATAGGTAATACTGCACCTCTATGATGAACCTTCCCATTTTTTGAAAAGTTTTTTGAATGCTTGTATCCCATTTTTGTTAGGCACCTTTATAGAGTAACACTCCAGTTGGCTATTCCAGTTGTCAGATCATGTTCGTGGAGACATTTTGGGTATGGCCTCAAGAATGAGGTGATGTACAGGTGTTCACCTAATCTAAAATTACTATTCCACAGGATTTATGTAGGCATGTAGGCATGTGCTATACTCCTGAGGTCAAATATCCTTCTGCGTAAACCCTATGGTACCCTTGAATAGCCTGCTTCTAGGTAGTACCTGCCTGTGTAGACAGCCTGAAACTGCAGGCAGGTAAGGAAACACGAGTTGCCACCAGTGCTGATGGCACTAGAAACCCCTCTCTACATCCTCAGCTGCATGTGGGGCTTAATGATGTCAAATTCGGGTGCAAATTCTGCCCTAGATGTGCTCTGAGAGAACCTTCTCCCACTTTTTGCTTAATGCATCCTAATGATGTTGTCAATGGTTAATTCATAATCTGCCAATAGTTTCTCTTTCAGACTTCTTAGTTTCTGATTACCATCACACTCTGATCTCCTATCAAGGTATCTAGCTTCCCACAAAGCAAGAATTTCCCTTCAATCTTATGCTGGTCGTAAGTCTCCTATGTTTTCAGCTTCTTTTGATAACAGCTGTTTTAAAACATCACTCTCATACGTCTTACCTTGATGTGGAGTTCTGTACTGCTTCCATTCCTGCTGCACACTTTCATAGCTAACTTCTTCTGCTTGAGTTAGCTGAAAAACCTTAAAAGCATAAAGTGTTTTACAGCCAGCTGCTGTCAGAAACAGATCGACCTCCTGACTGTCTTCCTTTTTGTGGCATGCTTAACGTGGTGATACAAAATGAGGCAGTGGCTCTCCTCTCTCCTCGAAGTTTTGTGAGGGTTTATAACCAGGTTTGTCTACCAGGCAGTATATTACTACTTTTTACTAGTTCAGTTTACTCCTTATACCATGAAATGTTCATTACTCACTCTCAAGGAATGTGGCAGGGCCCTGCTTTCTTCAGGGTCTGAATTTCAATTATTTTGCATTGTGTAACCACGGTGCTTTCACACATGAGATGTACTGTACAGCAGTGTGTTATGATGCATTAGCTGTTCCAGAGTTTCTGTGTTTCTGTCTTTCTGGTTTTTACTTTAGAGCAGCTTTCCATATGTGCAAATCTCTTTGTTCTCTTTAAGTAGGGGTAAGCTAGCTGAAGCTACCTGATGTGTTATGCTCATGCCTGGTGGTTTTCAATAAATGTAATGTTGCTACATCTCTGTGTTCATCCTAGGATACAAAGAATATTTTTTCCAACATAATGGGTCCCAGTGTTTGTGAAAATATATATTCAAGTCACTTGACGTATTGATTGGCTTGTTGCTATTCTGTGAAACAAGACACGCGACCTGATTTCTATTCCTATCTACAATATGCATGCATGTAAGATTGCCACTAGAATGATGTTTAAGATGCCTACCAGCCTTGTCAGTCAATAACTCCAAGCCTGAAAGGTTCTAGAAAGTCTGCAAAGCTAAGGAGAGAGTTTCATTCCTTAAAGCATCTTCCAGTTACTCAATCCCTGCAAAATTAATATTCACAAGGATTCACCTCCAGCAAGCCACCTCAGTGGCTTGGGAAGCTTCGTTTTAGGGTGCTCAGCACAGGAATCTTAATAGAGCCTCACTTTCAGGGGATGACATTCAGCCTTTTTTGAAGTTTGTCACTATAATGAACTTTCCAGGAGGGCATAAAAAGCCCATTAGCAGCTCCAAAGATTTTCTGGAAGACTTGTCCTAAGAGGACGGCTTGAATTTCCTTCTTCTTGGCTTGAATTTCTAGGGATTGAACTCTGGTTCTCCAGACATGTCCAGCATGAGTTAGTTTGACTTCAGGTAAACATATCTCTGACATTTCATGGCCTATTTCAATGCCGATTTAAATACGACCTCAGTGTTGGTGATCATGTCTATTAAATGTTGCTATTTCCTCTTTAGTGTCCACCTTTCTGAAACAGAAAAATACCCATGATATTAAGATCAAAAAGAAGAAACTCTTTCCTGTCATCAGGAGACAAACTTTTAAAAGTTCAGTATGTCAATCAGTAGTTTGTACACTTAAAGGGATTTTTCATGTGCTGTCCCTTTTCCCCATTGCACTGTTGCAAAAGCATATTTTAACTAGTCTTAGGATTTTGAACTCAGGAATAACTGCTCACGGTCTAACAGCAAACTTGTGCTAAGTTAGCCATAATTAAAACTTTTTTTCTACAACATCCAAATGTACAGACAGTCTTTTAACACCTTTTGCTTTCTATGGTGTTTTTTGGTCTGTGACTCAGATGCATAATTTCCATTAAATACAATGTGGGCTGAAACCCTGCGAACCCCTCTGAAATGTACTGTGCTTCTCATCTACGGTAATTGTTCTTATTTGTGCTGTGCAAAAATATTAACAGAAAGATATTAGGTAGACTTATAGGTGCTATAGGTCTGTGTTCAGAGAAATCATAAAGTCACAGTAATATAGGATCTCATGAAGCTATCTCCTCATGAGGCTGTCCCAGGACAGGATCAGCTGCACCTGTTTCAGTTCTCTATATGTTTGCTTAATTCCCCTTTAAAAATATCCACAGCTTTTTTGTAAATGTACAAGTTTGCCTGATGTTCTTAAAACCTCCAGTGATGCAGCCTCTGCAACACACCTGCAGCAACCTGGTCAGAGCTTCTCAGTCACAGGTGAAGAGACATTATCCCCAATGTCTGTTCTAATTCCTCCTAGCTGGGATTTAATCCCATTATTGCCAGTCCTATTCCCATCATTGGAGCCAGTGAACACACATCACAGCAAACACTCTTTGGAGTTTTAGGGTTATGATCGCCTACAGTGTAAATCCTTTTTTTACAAAGGAAGTATATATAAAATAATAAGACACCACTTTTCCCCATAAGAGCTTACTATCATATAGGAAGGAGAAAGAAAGTGTCACTCATGAAGTGCCAGAACACTGAAGGAGAACAAGGTTGTTTACTATACCCTAGCCCATACTAGTTATTATTTTATTAATAGCTCCATCCTGCAAACACTTGAACAATTTTATTTCAGTAAGCTTGTGGACATATAAATATTGGCAACATTCATTCATAGACACATCTTTCTTCCTATTTAAAGATTATTAGATGTTCATGGGCTCCAGGCCTGATTTATAAGCCCAAACATCTGGAGTCTGAACTGATCCTCACACTTCTTAGAAATTCATTGTAAAACAGCCTTTCCTTGAGTTATTACATAAAAACAGAAAAATATCCGCTTTCATTTAAAAACCTACATGAGTAATAGGTTACCAGAATGTGTCATTGTCTAGCGAATTTTAGACGTTGCATCATCAGTTTTGTTTCGGCATACCATGTTGTCAAGCAATCTTCAGAAATTTCACATTTAAGATCTGCTTCAAACATCATTTCTCTTTAAGTAGTGCATTTCAGGATCCTGTCCAAAAAACCAGTATCCAATATGCTCTAATAAAATTCAAAAGAACGTACATGTACATATATATGCATACACACATATACACATATATATATAAATAATTCTTGCTGTTTGAAAGCCAGATTCAACCATTACANTTTTTTTTTTTTTTCCATCTGTAATGGAAAAGATGAGTCAATCATTAACCCAGTGCTTGGGCCTGAATCTCCTCTCCCCAAAACTGGCACAATACCGGACTAATCCCAGTGAATTAATGGTGTTACACCAGCATGAAAGTAGAACAACTGAGAGAAGAATAAGGCTCCTCTGTGCATGAAACTGAAGAGATTTATTTTAGTTTTATTTATTCCCAGGCTTTTCAGCTGGGAACATTACTTTTTTAACTTCATATTGTGCAACTTCAGGCTGCTATAAAAACTTCTCTATTCTTTTGAAAGTCAGGCTTCCTTTTGCTTTGTAGCATCCGTAACCCTTGACTGTCTCACAGAAAATGCATTCCTCAAAGACTTCACACAAGAGTGATTGATTTGAGGTTGGTTTTCAACTTCATTGCATATTGTGTGATGGGGAATATAAACAACATTAACCTAATCTTATCACCAGAGGCACAAAACAGCAAACAAATTAAAGTGAATGATTTGCATTCACTGCAAGCATCCAAGGTCGATTTTATGGACTCATTGGGCCCATATCCTTCAGGATCTGGGAGCTATATATACATGGCTTTTGCATAAACCCAGCTCTGATTTATCCAAACTGTTTGGATCCAATGCAGCCCATGGCAGCTCAATCTGCCAGCAGATACCCAGATCTCAGCATAATCTGAGCATTGTGTTGGTACATTGTGCATTAGCAATCCCCAAAATGGCCACTTTCACCTTCTTCCAATTGCATCCCTACATCATTTAAGCTTTTCTACTGTGGCTGAGGTATACCTGCTATGTGGACCATATGTAGCACCACAGAGAGGTGACTCTAAGAGGACAGGTATCACACAAACATATGCTGTATACCTGCAAAGACCACTCTAGCATTCATATTGTGTAGGATTTATTGGTGCCATGATGGCTTTATCACTTTTCACTCTACTGTCTATTACCCATCACAGTCCACTAATGGTCCACATCAATCTTGTCATCTCAACATTTATGGACCAGCTGATACTAGTTGCAAAAATGAAGTAGAAAGAGGAGCTGGGAGGAGGCCTGAGCACATCCAGAACTGCAAGTCAGGCTTAACTGGTGGACAAAATTCAAACCTTGTGACTCATAAGTCTGACCAAAGCTTGGTGCTCCTTGGGAGCTCACTCCTGGGACAAGTATCTGGCCTGAGCAAAGGAGATGGGGAGGCTGGTACTGGCCAGCTGCAGCCCTTCCACCTCATTTCAGTTCAGACGTTGTACAGCAGACACAGGAAATTGCTACTCAAGAACAAAAACCAAAATATACACTGATCTTTAGTTTCATTTTACCAGTCCAAAAAGGCTGATGATTCTCATTAAAAGTGTGATATCTGAAAGGCTGAAAAGATGAAGTCTCCATTGCAGGAGAATAAGCTGGCAGGAGCCTTATAGATTATCCTCTCCAACCGTCTTTCACAAGGCAAGATCAGCCCTACTCAAGACCTTCTCAGTAAATGTTTTGTGTAAGTTATTTAACAAGAAAAGAAAAAGAAATAAAAGAAGTTACCATCTCTTTTCCATGAAAGCTATTCCAACACATCACTAGTCTTAGCTTTAAAAGCTTTTTCAACATCTAAACTGATAGTATAAGATGAAAAGTTCAATGATTTCTCAGTCACAAACTCTGCAGATGTTTCTCTGTAAACATTCTCACCAAAATATCATTTTTACTATTATTTTTATTATATTATTAAGATTATTTCATTTGCAGTGCAATCTAAATATCTCGAGGTCAGGACAAAACTGAACCAAGCCATCAGGTCAAACCATCGGTCAAAGCTATGAGTCTAGCACAGCCATCAGCCAAACCGATCAATCTGGGCTTCCTGGAACACCCTGCACAACCAAAGGCAAGGCCAGACAGAGAGGCTACTGGCCCTATTTCCAAGCTGGGGACCTCTTTCTTAAAGGTCAATGATTCAGAGGGGTATTAGGAAGTGCACGCAAATGTCTAACCCAGACAGCCCTTCCTGCAATTTCAGGCCAAGATGTCTTGTTTTCAGCAGACATGGAGAAGAGATACACCTTTTCTTTGTCACTACTACTGGCATATTTGAAAGCTGTTGTTGTATCCTGCTTTGCTGCTCATTCCTCTGGATCTAGACATCCCCAGTGGTTTCCGTCCTTTGCCATGGCCATGTTCTCTACACCCAGATCCTTGTTACCATCTTCTGGCATCCTTCTCAAGAAACCTCAGAGTTCGTCTGGCACTCCCTGCAGTCAAAGAGAAGATGACCTCTAGATGGTCCAACCTTTAAATACAGGCTTCCCAGGCTGCACTCAAACAGCAGACTTTCCATTTGCATGGAGCCTGTGCTCAATGGTACTTGTCCATTGCATCCAGTCTGGCTGTATTTTTACTGTTTAAGAAACAAATGAAACTTGTTGAAAGTATGAAAGTATCTCCTTAATACTTTGGTTTCCTCTTCAGTTCCTGTTCCCCTGGTTTTGTTTCTTTTTTTGTTTGGTTTGTTGGTTGTTTTGTTTTGTTTTTAAAGTAATGTCTCAGGATACTTCAGAAACTCACAGGAACCCAAGGGGTTTGCAGCCATCAGGATTTATTTCCTGCAGCACCCCTGTAATCGGCACAAAGAGTCAAGCTGTGCTACGCTGTGTTTCAGATCTTGCTGTCTCTTCCTGCCTGTTGCTCTGTTTCCACCAGATATTCCCATCCCTGGGGCAGAGTTGGCAAAACGAATGGCCAGTCCTGTTCCTGTGAAATCATTCTTCTGCACTACTTTCAACTATTCTAACAAACTCTGTAGTGAAAACCTCTGGTCAGCTGTGGGAGAGGGTGGTAAAACCAGAAGCGTTACCTTCTAAAATGTTTACAGTTCAGACACAAAGGCCTAAACTTTGTCAGCATGAGGAAGCCACTATGATATTTTTGGAGGTGTGAAGTGAAATCAGTAGAGCAAAGTTAGTATAAATCTTTAAACGGTCATTCTTATGTTGATACAGATAATCAATCTTCTCTTGTAGAGTAAGTCCAGGGAAACAGATTAAAGGCAAACTAAAATATATCTGCCTGTCAATTAAAGAAATGCATCATCCCAGCAATTTGTGTTGATAAGACGGTACTGGGGTAATTAATTTGGTAGTCAACAGCTTTGCACATCTTTTAACCTTTCCATTCAGATTCTCATCTATGGTGGTTTTTTTTTTTTTTTTTCCTCTTAAAAAGTAGAAAAAATAAAGTTGGGGAAGGATGTTGAATCTTGTATGACGCCAGATAGCAGCTGGAAAATAGATAAGTTCCTACTTAAAAAAAAAAACCTTTCTCCAAAAAAAACTTTTAAACTGGGCTTCTATGCCCATAACTTGGTCTTCTTTTTTTCTTTCCTCCTTAAGCGTAACCATTGCTCAAATAAAAACATTGCCTCTCTCTATAAACCTTGTGTTACTTATATCCTCAGGACATCAGGGCTACAGCAACACTCTATTAAAAAGTCAGATGAATAATACATTAAAGAGAATTTCTCTGTAAACATGTCTTTCATGTCTTGTGTTTACTTGTAAAAATAACATGAAAGAGAAAGCTTTGCTTTACAGCTCATGAGAAAAGTGCAGAGAAGGATGACAGGGATGATCAAAAAGTGTGGAACAGCAACCCAAGGAGTAACAATTAAATAACCTTGGATTCATTTCCAGGCTGAAGAGGTGGCTGAGAGAGCACAAGAAAGGTCTATCACTCTTGTGTCTCTCTTCAAAATTGTCTTCTGTTGTTTGACATCAAACTGACAGACTGCAAGGAGCATTCCCGTAGTTGTTCTCCTGTCTCTGCATATGATGTAAAATGAAAGAGGGACTGGAAATAAGCTCAAACGTTGGGCTGCTGCCTGCAGGCTTCATGCCCACCAATACTTCCTCATGCCACATCCCAAGGTATAAAATATTAGCCCTCAGGTTCCTGCTATGAAACATCACTCTAGCAGCCTCCTCTGCAGCCTTATTTTTGCAACCTTGACCTGAAAACAAAATAGTAAAGGTATGTAGATAATAAAGGTAATGCAGATAATGAATCTGTCTCAGGATGACGGGAAGACAAGACACGGCAGGGAGAAGAGCCAAGGCCAAGTGCAATGTAATGTAGACATACCCAGGAACCAGTCCCAGGACCAGTAAATGGTGCCTGTTTGATTTAGAAGTCTAGACACAGCAACTGCTGCAGGATCAGGGATTAGTAAACATATTTGGGTGTTTCTCCACACAACAATGGCCTCAGTGAGACCAGAGGCCAGAAGGGACCAGATCCTGGTCACGAAGCAACCTTCATGGAGGCACAGGTAGGTAGGGTCAGTCTACAATGGAAAACCACCTTTTATTCCTTGCCCCATCTGCAGTTCAAAGACCCCCTTTGGATGCCGAAGGTGACTCCTAGGTCATCACTATTTTTCAGACATTATTATCCTGTGATTCTAGCCACATTTGACTATGTTAAAACACTGGCTCAGCAAACATTTTAGTGCCTCAAGGCAGGCCAATGTGTTAGGATATGTGGAGCGTGAGATTGTTAATTCCTTGAAGGAAAATTGTCTGGCTAAGGGATTTCACCAAAATAAATAAATAAATAAATAAATAAATCAGGAAAACAAAGTGTTTGGGGGGGAGAACAAACATTTACCTGATCCACTGGTGGAAGCAAAGACAATGGGCACATACTGTTGTACTAATCAATAAGTGACAGAATGTGGGAATGTTTATTTCAGCAAGGTTGCCTGAACAAGGACTTCTAAATTGGGATAAAAAGAAAAAAGAAGGGGGAACAACAAGTAAAATGCTGAGATACAGACCTAACAAAGCAAAACTGAAGAGAATGACAAGAAACAAACCTCCCAGTCACACCAATTGATGAGCTATTAAATTACTGGTGCCACTTCCAGGAAGATCAGCCTGGACTTTGCAAATGGTAAGACTGTGAACCAGCAGGAGGAAAGAAGGAGAGGGGTACCTGAAATGGGAAGGGTGCAGGAAACTGCAGAGCTCAGCAAACTCATGGTGGGGAGAATGTGGGGGTAGCAGGAGGAACGAAGAGGTGCTAGGTAAAAAGTAAGATTAAAAAGGGCTGGTCATGTGTAAAATAGGGTGGTCAGTACGCTTGTCTGGCTAAGCCCTATGCCTGATCACTGCAGTCTGTCCTATCTTCTTATGTTTTCTCATTAAATCTTTTCTTAACTCTCTGTGCAGTTTTGGGCGCCACAGTACAAAAAAGGACGTGAAATTATTAAAGAGTGTCCAGAGAAGGACTAAAAAGATGGTGAGGGGTCTAGAGGGGAAGACATATGAGGAGTGGCTGAGGTCACTTGGTTTGTTCAGCCTGGAAAAGAGGAGGCTGAGGGGAGCCCTCATCGCAGTTTACAGCTTCCTCACAAGGGGGAGAGGAGGAGCAGGCGTCGACCCCTTCTCCCTGGTGATCAGCGATAGGACCCAAGAGAATGGAGTCAAGCTGCAACAGGGGAGGTTCAGGTTGGATATTAGGAAAAGGTTCTTCACCGAGAGGGTGGTCACACACTGGGACAGGCTCCCCAGGGGCGTAGTCACGGCACCGAGTCTGTTGGAGTTCAAGAAGCGTTTGGACTATGCCCTCAGTCATATGGTCTGAATTTTTGGATAGACCTGTGTGAAGCCAGGAGTTGGACTCGATGATCCTTGTGGGTCCCTTCCAACTCAGAATATTCTATTCTATTCTATTCTATTCTATTCTATTCTATTCTATTCTATTCTATTCTATTCTATTCTATTCTATTCTATTCTATTCTATTCTATTCTATTCTATTCTATTCTATTCTATTCTATTCTATTCTATTCTATTCTATTCTATTCTATTCTATTCTATTCTATTCTATTCTATTCTATTCTATTCTATTCTATTCTATTCTATTCTATTCTATTCTATTCTATTCTATTCTATTCTATTCTATTCTATTCTATTCTATTCTATTCTATTCTATTCTATTCTATTCTATTCTATTCTATTCTATTCTATTCTATTCTATTCTATTCTATTCTATTCTATTCTATTCTATTCTATTCTATTCTATTCTATTCTATTCTATTCTATTCTATTCTATTCTATTCTATTCTATTCTATTCTATTCTATTCTATTCTATTCTATTCTATTCTATTCTATTCTATTCTATTCTATTCTATTCTATTCTATTCTATTCTATTCTATTCTATTCTATTCTATTCTATTCTATTCTATTCTATTCTATTCTATTCTATTCTATTCTATTCTACGTGTATTTGCACTCTCTCTCCCTTGTGTGTGTGTTGCAAGGTCTATGTGCCAGCTACTGGCAAGAACTGTGTGTGTGAAACTGGTGCCAGCTACTGAAGTCAATCATAGAACCACTGAATCACAGCATACTCCGAGTTGGAAGGGACCCACAAGGATCATCGAGACCAACTTCTGCCTCTGCACAGGACCACCCAAAAATCAGACCACATGTCTGAGAGTGTTGTCCAAACGCTTCTTGAACTCCGGCAGGCTCATTGCTGTGACCTGGGGAGCCTGTGCCAGTGCCCGACCACCTTCTCGGTGAAGAACCTTTTCCTAATGCCCAGCTTGATCCTCCCCTGTCACAGCTCCAGGCCATTCCCTCGGGTCCTGTCGCTGTTACCAGAGAGCAGAGATCAGCGCCTGTCCCTCTGCTCCCCTCGTGAGGAAGCTGCAGGCAGCCATGAGGCCTCTCCTCATCTCCTCTTCTCTGGGCTGAACAAACCAAGTGACCTCAGGTGCTCCTCATACATCTTGCCCTCCAGACCCTTCACCATCTCTGCAGCCCTCCTGTGGACACTCTCTAACAGTTTCATGTCCTTCTGATACTGTGGTGCCCAAAGCTGCACACAGTGCTGGAGGTGAGGCCGCACCAGGCAGAGCCCAGCAGGACGATCCCTTCCCTCACCCGGCCAGCCGGGCCATGCTTGATGCACCCCAGGGTACAGTGTCAGCCCGGGATGTGGGCCCACGGTCTGTGGTGCCAGCTACTGGAGCAAGTGAGCATCCTGGCAGCAGCAGCTGGGCAGGCAGGAGCAGTCCTGGGCCAGAGCAGCTGGAGGAGGCAGCCACGCGCTTCACCTCACTTAACACAATGGACCTGTGTAGCCGGTTATAGAGAGCAACACTTTCTCTGGAGCACATGTTTGGTGCCATGTCTCAGCCTCGGTTCACATAGCAATAAGGCTTGTGGAGCCATAAGTCGTGTCTCTCCCTTGCCCCATACCTTTGGGACAGCTTCAGTGAGGTCAGACTGAGGGCTCTGAGTGTCTCACATTTCACAGAAAGAAGCAGACGGCAGAGAAGGGAGACCCGTCACCTGCCTGCGAAGGCTGCAGTGAAAAGGCAACACTTGTTAGACCTTGGAGAATCCACACAGGAAAAAAACCCTGTGCTGCTGCTCAGGTCCTGCAAGCAGGCGAAAGAAGCTGTCCCCTGCAGCAAATCTACAGGGAATTTATGGAATTACTTCTTTCTTCTTTAAACTATGAGTCTGGAAATAACACACCACAACACCGCATTCTCCTTCTGTGGGAAAGAGGGAAACTAAGGCAGGGAATTCTCTCTGTGCTGTTGAAGGGAAGACGAGCCCAGGTTTCCTGAGCTAGGTGCTTTATCACCCACACTGCACTGCCGTGCAATGACTTAAAGCTGCACAAGCGCCAGCTTTGCTTTCATGGGTCAGGTAAGTGCAGGGGGTGGTTACAGAGAAGGAGCCCCAGGAAACTCTTCAGCAGCTCTTGTGTAGTCTGCCAGCATTTGGACAGCCTGCAGTTTCCCCAGTCTAAAACAATTCCCCCACCAACACCAAATACTTTATTTCCTTGAGGGGGAGTGAGGCCAGTCAATGTTTTGGGGAGAGGAGGAAACCTGTGTACTTGACTGGAATGTGGGAGATGGCTAATCATGAAAGATCATGGTAGAAATCACCAGTGAAAACACAAAAGAAGGCAGGACATTATCACCACCAGACATGATTAAGAGCATTGTTCAGATGTCAGAGAACAGATCAATGAGTTTTTTGCCTTCCAGGAAAATCATGCTGCAGGATTTCTGTTTCTTTCTGAGAAAACAATCTTATTTCTACCTGCAAGTTTAAGATTTGAAAGGGGGAGAGACATATGAACCCAAGCCATATCCTGTATTTTCAATAAGCATCAGACAGCCTTTCAGTGGGGGAATATGTATGATTCCCTTGCCATAGAATGTTAACTTTGAAAACTAATGATGACATGGTACCACAGGCTAAAGGCCAAAAGCACAGGGAAACACCTGGAGATGAACATTTCAATGAAGAACATGAAACATGTTTTAATTGCCTTATTTATTTCTGTATTTCAGTGGAATGCTCCTACATCAAACAATCAATTGAATTCCCATGGGAAAAAGTCAGGGCTAGTTTCACTTACCTAAACATAGAAGTCTGGTGCCATCTGAGACACCCAGAGTATCTGCGACATTCAGATAAAGCTGGCTATATAGGACCCGTTCCTTTCTGGACCTGTAGCTAGAGGCTGAGTGTGATAGCATGATACTCAGGCACGCCTAAAATGCCACTAGACACCTATGATAGAGCAATTGTATGGCAAGCTCCAAGTCCAGGCACCGTGCTACAAAATCATTTCCATTTTCTGTAGAGAATGTGACATTTAACTGCAATCCAGCAAGTGATAAGCCTGTAAATGCCGAGAAAAGTTAAAGAGCAGACTGGCACTTCACAGCCAACCAGCTACTCCCCAAACTACCATATTTTACTAACTTTTATTTTAAGCTTTTCTTTAACAAACGTAGTATGTCTGAACACAAATTATCACAAAGATCAAGATGTTCAGATCTGAAAATACCTCACGACAACTGTCTGCTTTAACCTTTGCATATTTTAGATATTTTTTCCTTATAATCATATTCCACCCACTATGGGATTTCAGAAGCACTGGAAGGCAATGCTTCTACAGGGTGTATTTGTTAGAACATAATATCTGCTATAAAATTTAGCTGGGAATTATTAGAAAGTGTCTTGAAATAAATGTTCTTCATTAGACCTATGCTAATTCAGAGGATCGTATTATTTTGAAGCAAGAAAGTATATGCAAATAACATCTGTCTCATAACTAGAAAATGGCCCCAAGCCTAAAGGTTTGAGTCTGGATCTGGATCTTACATCTTACAAAGTGTCAGGAGCTCCAGGCTTGGGATCCTGCTGAATAAAACATCAGAAAAAAAATTAGAAATAAGACTAACAGTAGTACAGAGAGGTCCCAGCACCCAGGGTCACTCACAAGCCCAACAGGCAAGGCAGGTGTGGAGGTACAAGCACCAGCTAAGTTCAGGCATCAGGAGATGGAGATCAGACAGTAAGTCTCTGGCAGATTGAAGAACTCATTGCAGATCTCCTATAACCATTCACTGGGCCTTTAACCATATATAACTGGCATTTCTCTCCCAGCTGTTCAGAATACCAGCCACATTTACCAGGGACAGGGCAGTATACAGTGAGGACAACTACAGGTGGATAGACACATCTTCAAAGGAACGGATTATCTGGAAAGTTCAGAGGACTTTAAATCCCTCCCTTTCTTTACCATATTAGCATGCTGGCAGAACAGATGTTCTTATATCACATAGATTTGCATACTGTAGATTTACACCAGCGTGCATCTGTTTGTGAGAGATATTTATACCCAAAGGANGCGGAAGTTAAATCTGTTGTACTTGGTATCAGCTTGGTACCCATGGAGGATGTGGTCCAGTCTGGAGCTTACTCTTCAAGAAAGGTGGCAAGAAAGACCCCAGAGGCTGAGAAAACATCATCTACAGGGAAAAATGGACTGAACTGGAGTAATTCAGCATTAAGACAAGACAAACTCAGTGCAGACAAGAGGATGCCCTGTCTCTGAGAGTTACTAACAACAAATGACTAAGGAAAAGCATAACAGGCCAAATGTACAGCAATACTTCCTCCAATATTCCCACCCTTCAACAACTTGTATTTCCAGGGCTTCACAAGCCAGAGAGGGTCTACTGGAATTTAACAATGTTCAAGGGTTTTTTATCCATGTGTTTGTCTAGGTGCTTTTTGAACATGCCTAAGCTTTCAGTAGCTGCAACATCCTCCAGTGAGATGTTCCTTAGTTTAATTACAGGTCTTGCATGTTACGTGAAGAACTACATCTGCGTGTTTACTTGAGCCTGCTTTTTCATATAATTTGATGTCCTGTTGCTCCTGTACTGGAAAAGACTGGGCAATCATCTCTTACATGTTGTCTCCATGGCAGTCATGATTTTATAGGACTCTGTCATATCACAGGATAAAAAGTCAGAGGCTTCAGCTGTATAGTGTGGGATTTGAGTTGGATGTAAAGGAAAAATCATCTTTCTAGTAGTAAACACAATGAGATGTGAGATTTTGAAATAGCTTACACAGTAAGAGGATCGAGCTTGGTTAAAGATGTGTCAAGAAGGAAGGCAATCAATGATGTTCATGGTGCAGTTCATCCTATTGTGACGTAGATGCCCACACTGTGTTAACTAAACTGCGTTTTAAACTCACTACTATTGACTAGAGCTCCAATGACAACCATGGAACCTCCACAGCCTCCTCACAGGAAAGTAACTAAAATTAGAGAAGAATCCTAGTCATTTGAGTCAGATCTTAGCAAAACTCTAGCTATCATTAAAAGATACTAGAATGCTGTGACAATGGTTCGAGCAATCACCTTCACATACTTGCTTCTCCGATGTGTTTACTGATGCCAAAGCACACATAGCACCAGTTCAGTTCCCATATATTCTTCTTACTATGCAAACAGAGTAACAAAGCTGCAGATGGTGTCTGTGCTTTGCAAGCAAGACCATGGAATAGAAATGAAGCCAAGACACTGTACTGAGGTAGGAAAGGAACTCAGGAACATCACCTGAGTCCCCCTGTGCTCAGTAGAGCTCTGTAATGTATGCTTTCCCCATTGATACTCTAATGCTGCGGCTCTGCTCACCAGGATACTCCCTCCTGTCGCAAACTTACAAGAACTTGAAGGATCCACAGCAGGCTGCCTCCTCACCCAGTTGTCTTCAGCACCTTTTCTGTTTGAGTTTTGTCCTTCAGACTTTGCTTAGGCCCTGAGCCTAAGCAAACCCTCATTGTCCGTGAAGGGACAGCCACTGACTTTGGGAGGGCCTGGCTCACCCTAAATGACTTCCATGGTAGCAATGACTGAAAAAGGACCATGACTTTGACAAGCATCACCAACTCAGCTAAGACACATCCATCCTCAGCACTAGAGATCTACCTGGATTCCACAGCCCACATCAACACAAGTATTCCGGCTCCTAAATCATAGCTACTTGAGCATCCATCAAAAGCAGTAGGAAGGAGTTCAATGTCCAAGGCCCCTTGTGGAGCTGACTCTTCAGTCAGTGCAAACACTACAGCTAATTCCGTGTCAGATGGCTAATTCACCACTTCTCCATTCCTTCCAGGTAGCTTTCATTATCCCCACCTCTAATTAGCTAGGAAAGTTAAAATTCATAGTGAGTAATGGCTCCTCTTAAATCTATGTACCATAATAACCGCAATTAATTTGAACAGGCCATTTAAAAGCTATTGTATTGAGCTCAGCACAAGCCCAATTGACATGCAAAAGCCTTTTATAACTCGGTACTCTTTGCACTATAATCAATTATCTCCTAATTAAACAACAATGTTCCCTTGCAATGCCCTAGTTAGACATCATTACTAAACATTTTGCCATCACTTACCGGATTAATGTGACTAATTAAAGAACTTGCAGCATGGAGTCAAGACCATGGCATGACACTTGAAATGAGGTGTGCAAATCTCTTTATAAATTGTTTGAAGTCAAAACCTACTTGGCCTTTATTGACAGAAAGGATTACTTTAAATGTCAATAGCTTTCTTCTGTTATGTTTTTTTTCTGTCCTGGGGAAATAAAAACAAAACAAAATAAAAAAACCTGCCCCAAAATTCCAATAACAAACTGCGTTGGAAATGTTGGCTTTTCCACGTTCACAGAAGAGACTGCTTATTTGGTCAAAGTTTGCAGGGGGTGGGTGGGTAAGGGTTTCAAAACAAGAGTGTGATCAAAAATTCCCCAGTAAATTTTCCATCAATGATTAAATCTGAATCCTTCAGCTTCACCTGTGCATCTACTAGGAGGACCTCCCTCCACACTGCAGCTCAGCTTCACCTATAACTGGGAACTCCTGCTGGAACTTCAGGGGAGGTTTAGGCTGGATGTTAGGAAAAATTTCTTCACTGAAAGGGTTGTGAAGCATTGGAACAGGCTGCCCAGGGAAGTGGTTGAGTCACCATGCCTGGAGGTCTTCAAAAACATTTAGATGTAGAGCTTAGTGACATGTTTTAATGGTGGACTTGGCAGTGCTAGGTTAAAGGTTGGACTGGATGATCTTAGAGGTCTTTTCCAACCTAAATGATTCTATGATTCTATTCTAACTGTTCATATGCCGCTATATCCAGTAGAACGAGTTTAGCTGGTGTTAGACGTGTGACATTCATATGGACAAATTTCAGAGAGAGAAATTTCTTACAACTCACAGCACTAGGCACACTGGGCTCCTGATCCACAGTGAGGAGCATGTCACTAGTGAAATATTAATAATATTTAAAGAAAGAGCCTCACCCAGAACAAGGTAAATTATTGCTATATTCTATCTACAACAGCTGAAAGTGTGGCCTCTAGGTTTGCTCATAAATGAAAAAGCTCTTTTAGGATGTTTAAGATTCCTCCTTGGAGTTCCACCAGGAACTGTTTTCATGTCCAATGACCCTGATAGCTATGTTGATGCTCAAATCCATGACAGCAAAGAGTAAACCCAAATCACTGTTCTTCAACCCTAGGAAGTAGTAAACCAACAACCTTTCAGTTAAAAAATATCTTAGAAAAACATGATTTGGTGGTACAGCAGTAAACAACAAGCTAGATATTTTCACGTCCTAAGTGATGTCTAACAGTGTGCGCAGGGTTCAGATTTGTATCCAGATAAGGCAATCACAGTGAAACTGAAACTCTCTGCATGATATCTAGTTCTTACAAATGTCAAGGATGTTGCCTTAATTATTATAAAATCTGAGGCACCTACCAGAAGCAAACGTGCCCAATATCATGTTGTCCAGTGCCACTCCAAAAATACCTGTGAAAGAGTTGGCTTATACACTGTCCACCAGGAGGCAGTCATTAAATCAGTTTTCATTTGCAAGTGAAGACCTTGATTTTTCATTTCACCTGCCCTGCTGGCCTGAGCAGTAGTTGCTCTACTCTTCTTTAAGTGTCAAATTGAGCATGGAAAGATTCAAAGTGAAAGCCACACACAGACCTATGAAAAGGAACCCTTTGGCTTTTCTGTCTTTTACACTTTGGTCACTGAACTGCCTTGAAAGACTGATTGACACCTGGCTATGTCTCTGGCAGTTTGGACGGAGCTATCCAGTTAGTCCATCTCTATTCTGCTTTGGCATTCTGTGTGCTTACCACCTTAGGACATGACTGCCTGACCCCAGACTAACACGGTCATATGTCACATGAATTAGAATAAAACCTACTCATGTACGAATGAGCACTTCCTGCCTTCTTTTCAGTCTCACATGTATCATCACCCTCTGCTTATTATAGTGCCCAATGCCTGGCCACAAGTGATCGCTTCCCTTTTCTCCCTTTATGTTGCTGAGCATTGCACAAATGCAGAAAACCAACTTCTACCCAAACCGATCACATCTGAACAAATTGGTTGCAGAAGTTATTTGAGTAGGGGATGCAAATGCTTGTTAATGGGCTCAGCAGAGCAGCCTGAGGAAGAACAGGCAAATAGACCTGTGCAATAATAAAAGTGATACCTCAAAACTTAGGCTGCAGGATGAAGGTCAGATCTAGGCTGTGGCTAGTGAGTGGATTGGCAGCATAAGTTATACGGAGTGTACAACTCCTCCAACACATTGGTGACAGCCCTCTTCTTGGTCAGCCGCAGAGCTAATGCCATCTCTGCTGGAAGGAACCTGGAGAACAAGATGTGGTGTTTGGGGACACCTGGGCATGTTAGACAGGAGCAGCTGTCCACAGCCCCACAGTCCTCAGCAGGAACAACAAAAAACAAAGTTGCATCAGCTCTTCTTATGTGACAAGCACATGGCTGTGCAACATCAGCCTGGGCCAGTGCTGTAGTTCCCAAGCTTTTACTACTCCTGCTCCATTTATTCCACATTATCCCCCCAAACACTGATGTGCATCCTCTGAAAGCTCGCCTACATTGACTCTAGCTATGAGTGTCTGTGACTATCTTTGCAATTTTTCTCAGTTTCTCTTGTGTCGCATCGGGGACTGATGGTAACTCAGCCACTGCACTGAGGCACTGAAGCACAGATTAAAGGTTCAAGCATGGAAGAGTCAGTCTGTCTACTGCCACACTTCTTTCACTTTAGGGAGGGAAAAATGATATAACGGCCTGAAAAAGCTTCCCTGGCTCAGTCACATTACTGTTATCGTAACTATGTCCCCTCTGCTTTCCATGAATGCTCTTATTTCTCACACCTTCCAACATCTGGACATGTGCAGTGAGAATATTTGCAAAATGATGGCGAGACTAGTGGAGAATACAAATATACACGTATAAATACTCGCATAGGCAGATGGGACACAAGACTGTTCTGTTACTGCAGCACTCATTTGTCATCTGGGCATCTCTTTTTATATCTCTAAGCTGCTGCCACCTCCTGTTTGCTCTGCTGCTACAGGCGACAAGACCCTCTTCTTGGACGTAGATGCAGACACCTACTCATACATCCTGGGGTATCTGGGGTTGTTGTTTATATATGTAGGCTTTTTTGGTATCCTGTGTAGACAATGCTCTTGCTGCTGCCCTGCATTTAGACATTTCTGCATATTACATGTGGAGATGTATACACGGGGGTTTGAATTCATGAATATCTTTACTTTTGTTTTTTATATGCCTTCAGATTAATGCAACGCTTTTTCACTTTTCAAAGTTTTCTGGCTCCTCTTCTTAAACTAAGCTCTTAACGTACATCTTGCATTACTCTCTTAGTAAACCCCAAGCACAAACCAGTTCATTTAACTTTTGGTTCCACCCCACTTTCTTTTGCAATCACACCCCTCTCCCCAAAGGCTCAGAAGTGACAACTCGTTTCACTGACACTGAACTAAAATCATGGGAGCATTTCTATTGATCCGGATGTTTAACATGATTGGAGGTGTGCTTACCATGGTTTAAATGAGCACAACCCCACTCAAGTCAATGAACTTTTTCTTATCTGCAAGGAGCTGTCACTTTGACTTTACCATCTTGACAAGTTGTTTGTGAATTGGACTGGCAGTTCTTCATTAAAGTAAAATTCCACATGAATTTCAGAAGCCAAGGGTATAAGGCTAAAGGGAATATATACTGCCTTATCATCACAGTTGTTATTTAGCATTCATCTTTCACCAGCATCTTGACATGTGCCGAGGTGAAGAGATATCATGCTAGAACTTATCCACACCTGTAGAAGTAACAACTGCGGTCCTAAAGATCTTAAAGACTGAAATCACAGAGAACTGGGGGAAGGGAGGACACTACTAGAATGAAATTATAAAACCAGCTGCATAGTCTTCAATGCTAAGTGTATTGACATTACAAAAAGTCAGGGCCCTGTGTATTGCATGACCTTCCAATTGCTATATGGAGCTGATTCCCCATTAGTGAACATTCAATGGCTTAAGAAATAATGTGAATTGAGAGTTTGTGCAGTGACATTTTTAAACATGCACTGACTTTTAGGGAAAACCCACAATGAATATTAAAGAAGCCCCTGCATTTCCTAGGGTTGGTGTGTAGGACCTGAATTTCCTTTTTCGGTTATATGTGGTGACCTTTTAAGATCATTTTTGGCACTGCATGATTCCTGTGCTTCTTTAGTATTATTCATTCTGGGACTTCAATAGAATTAAATCTCTTTGTTGCTAATAAATGGAGCCCTGGATTCCCTCACCTGGAAAAGGACTTTTGACTAATGCTACTGTACATGCAGAATGCTCAGCAATTATGAGAGAGTATTTGAGTACAAACTAGAGGCACAAATGAAAAGAATTGCTGGTTTCAGCTGTTACGTTTGAGATGTTTAGTGTTAGTGCACCTTGATACCTTTCACAGCACTCAGATTAAGTCCGAATCTGCCAAGCTGTACTGAAAGATAAAACACAAAGCCTATTTATTACCTAAGTCCCACTTAAGTTTTCAGAATAGACTTCAAGTACAACTGGAGTGCTGCATTTGCCCCCTGCATGGGGGACCTTCTATGATACAGTCATTTGATTTCAGAGTATGACTGAGCTTTTTCTTATATATCCTAACGGATATCAAGGGCCTGGATAAACCACTTTGGATCAGACAGCAAAAAAACAATAGTAGTTTTGTTCTTACTTTCCATCTTCTGTTTCTTCTTTCATTACCAGGCACTACCAAGCAGACTTCCAGCCATCTAATGCTGTGTAAGGACTCCCTCTAAGAATCAAATTAAGCTGTAGGTAAAGAGAACTTGTTTCAAATGAGCTCAGGTATTTTTGTACTGTACTGCAAGGCCGGCAGCAGCCTCGGCGTTCCCAAAACCAGGACAAGTGAGGCAGCATCCTCTGTGTTCACACCTACCCAAAACGAGCATCCTCACGGTGTGCTACCCCGAATCATCGTCACAATGAGTGTGTGCTCTTCCTGTCCCCTCCATCACAACCCTCTCAACTTCCCGCATTTAGACTGGGTCCTGAAGGTCACCTACAACACTAATTTGTCCTTAATTTCTTTCTCTTGTTCTCCTCTGGTCTCCTAACTCCATTGTGGAGGTTTTGGTGCTTCTTTCTACCCTGCCATACGCTTTGACCACAGCAGATATGAGGACTGCACAAAGCAGAGAGGCATGTTTCTGAAGGGTTAGTGGGGTGATCTTCAGTCATTCTGAGGAAAGCCATAATGAACTGTGAGCACATGCCCAAGCCACAGTCATGAAGTGCTTGCAGACCTCCCTTTTGTTTCTTCCCTCACTGAAACCACATTTCTGCTCCTACTAGCAATACTGCAGACACTTGGCTACCTAAGCTGGTCAAAAACCATCGGATGTGGCCAGTGATAGAAATACAGGATCATTTCTTAATTTACTAGGGCTGTCCGTGTCCCTGCCTAATGTTACAATTCCTTACGACATTGCTCCAAATTTCTCCTCCTGATCCTAGCTGAGGTCTTGGTATCATCTGCCTCCAAGGACCAATTTTCCTGGCTGCCAGAGCTGGCCTGAGGGCACTTGGTTTTCAGAGGGAGACTGATGTGTTACTCCATCTAGTCTTGCTCTCTTCCCTGCTGCAGAAAATAGAGTCCATCATGCCTCTTGCTGACTGTCCCAAAGCTGATGTCACTGGTGGAAAAGCATCCTGGACACCCAGCCTCCTCTGGTGAACAGAGGTTACCATGAAAAGCCATCATTTTGAGATTTCTGTGGCTCTAATAGAAAGGATGTGACAGTGGTTCCCTTAATCAGAGCCTGACTTGTTTCCTTCAACCAGCACTGATGGTAAATGCACTCACATCAGACGTTTTCATAGTGCTTAGAAGAAAAAGTTCTGACCTTTCACCTTAACCACTGAAAGAAAGAAAGCCAGCAAACCCACTCCTCACTCAAAATATTCACTACAAGGAGGTCAGGTCTGAAATGTTACTGTCAGCAGCCTCTGATCACCCCAGCTTGCATTAATTCTGCAACGGAGAAGACAGATTTCTGGGAAATTTAGAAGGAGTGTGCACACCACAGTACTCAGCTGAATAACTCATTGCTAGTAAAATCTCAACACCACCTGCTGGCCTCCTTGTTTACTTTGAATAGGTCAATTCAAAAGAATTAGCAGGTCCACTCACAAGAGAGACACGGAGAATTCAGAGAAGTTAAACAAAGACTTCACAGATCATCTTTGGCTCGTGCCTGTTCATGGATAGGTTACAGAGGTAAAAAATATAGAAAGGACTGTTGGTGGGTTTTTTTTTCCCCTGGCTTTTCCCAGCTAGGAGTCAATGCTGGTGCAAACCAAGCACAGGAGGTAGATCAGTGCTCATTTTGCACCACCAAGAGGGTGACAGTGTGGTCTCAGCATACGGCTGAGAGAAGAAGAATGGCAGCAGAGCGAGGGGCTGCTCGGTATCCCCATGTTGTGTCTGGAGGGAGGCAGAGTGGGCTGAGTCAGGCAGGATTAACCCACCACACCTTTCGAGCTATGTCTCAGTTTCGCAGCCCCATCTGCAGAACCATTGATGGCTTTCTGGCTTTTCTTAAAGCCTTTCTTGGAAAAAGCACCACTGAGATCATGAAGACCACGAATGAGCATCTGCACATGCTTTTGGTGATAGAGTACCCTTGGTGCCTACATTCCCACCAGTGGCTGTGTGCACAACTACCAGATATCACAGCTCCCGAAGTCTTGCACCAGAAATCCCACACCAGATCAGCACTTCCTGGGCTAAGTCTTCACCACCTTGAGCAGCCCCTGACATTAATTCATACCATGCTTTAGGAAAGACTTTTCAATGGGACAGGTCTCTGTCTTCTCCCCTACCACACCTGACCCACCTGTTCTCACCCCATGCCTTCCAGACAGATCCAGGCACAAAGACTCCTTGAGACAAGATTTTTGGGGGATTCAGTGTTGGGATGCATCTGTGTATTCTCAAGCCATTCTCTTGAAAAAATAGCTTTTAGACTTATGATCAGGAGTAGGGCTTTGCAGCTGTATCCTTGTATGAAACATAAGCTCCCTAAGGACCAGGTCCCTCTTAGTCCTCAGATCATTGCCAGTGTAACTAGTTAGAGGGCAATAGCTGAAAAGAGCTTCCTACCAACAGGATAATGACATGGTCACTCTCCAGCATTGTGGGAGACCTTCATCCATGTCCTTCTCCAAATGGGAATGAGTGTGCGTTGGAAAAGAGGATTTCTCATTCCCCAGGGAATTCCTGTAACTGCTGGGCTGTATCTGAGAAAAGATGACTCCCCCAGCGGGGAGTGGTAGAATGTTGACGTTTAACTTCTCTTGCTTGTTCTCTCCCTGGGAGCACCCTACTTCTCTCCCATGAAACTGCAAACTTCACAGGCTAACTGCTGACCCAAGAGCCAGACACTGCCCTTCTGTGTCTCTAGGCTTCAGTTCCATGTTTATAAAAGAGGGAAAGCTGTTCCTTTTTAGGGCCCAGTAAGGATAAATACATTAAAATCTTTGAGGTGCTATCATAATGGAGGTAAGAGATTTTGGTCCTGCCTAGACAACCTATTCTGTTGGGCTTTCCTTCTCTAGACTTCTTTGCATAAAGGAGGCTATTTGCGGGTAGATGGTCCCTTTTAGGGTTTTGTATAGCACCCAGCAGAAGAGGTTTCTATGTTGGACACACAGAACTTTTGAAATACTAGTGATAAACTGCTTTCGATAACTGCAGCGAATAACCCAGAAGCAAAATTATCTGGCAAAGCCTCTCAGCTCCTCATCATTAAGAGACACCATTTGTTTAAGACCCAGACTTGCATTAAGCTCACAGTGTCTTATTGCTCTTTCTGATAAACTGTTTTATTTGAAAAATAGGAATCTGCAACTGTCTACTGACAGTGAAAAAAAAAAAAACCACGCTTTTCTGGAAGGTTCAAGCCTGTAATTAGTGCAAGATCACTAGATGAAATGCAAGAATCCTTACCAGCTGGGCTGCTGGAGCCTATTCATTTGAAGGAGGTGATTATGCCTCCAAGAAGAACATCTACCCCACCTTGGCAGGCATCATGTGCATCATCTAGGTATGACGCTCATTTCACATTTCATTTGTGCTGCAGCTTAAATCTTGATACAGACATCAGCTGTGGGAGGACACCATGGAGTGAGCTGTCAGCAGCAAGGCTCAAAACCCAGACTTCCAGATCTAAACCTGGAAAAACTTCTATGTTCAAAACAAAAAACACAGCTTTTTCTTTTCTTTTTTCTTTTCTTTTCTTTTCTTTTCTTTTCTTTTCTTTTCTTTTCTTTTCTTTTCTTTTCTTTTCTTTTCTTTTCTTTTCTTTTCTTTTCTTTTCTTTTCTTTTCTTTTCTTTTCTTTTCTTTTCTTTTTTCTTCTTTATTTTTCTTTCTTTCTTTCTTTCTTTCTTTCTTTCTTTCTTTCTTTCTTTCTTTCTTTCTTTCTTTCTTTTTTTTGGTAGCACAGCGACAGCAGATGACTGATTAACCTCCCAGCTATCTTGTCTTTAGACAAGATACTGTCTAAGGAGATACTCTCTAAGGAGGTGCAAATTTCTATGGTAAAAAACAATGGGATTTACAAAGATAAACGTGGGCACACTTGAAATCTTGTTCAGCTCTGTGATCCCATTGGGCAGTGAGTTCTGCTAATCCTGCTGAATTTAAACTAAAACTCTTTTAACTGGGAAAACAATAAGTACAGAAGATATATAAACACATTTAAAAAGGGTCCAATGTAATTTGGTTGCCCAGAGAGGTTGTGGAGTCTCCTTGCTCTGTGATATTCAAAAGACACCTGGACGTGATCCTGGGCAACCAGCTCTAGATGGCCCTGCTTGAGCAGTGGTGTTGAGTAAGATTATCTACAGAGGTCCTTTCCAACCTCAACCATTCTGTGAGTCTGTGATTTCAAAGATGACTTCTGTTGACTTTGCTTCTGATTTCCCCATGCAATTAATTAATGTTATCAAAGGAGCTAGGAATGGCAGAATAAGTGTGCCAGCAGTCCCACAACACCCAAACCAGGCAGTTTGTTTCCAAGAGCGGTGAACAGCTAATGCCCAGGAAAGAGCACAGGAACATGTCAAGCTTAGGGTTGGCTTTTAGTGATGTCCATGTCAGGGAAACACACTAGAGATGGTGCCTCTGCGCAGGAGTCAGCGAAGGGGTATTGCTTTCACACAAGCAATGGGACGCTACTGTCTGGAAAGAGAGCAGCTTTTGCTCACTAATGACTTTGTACTTTTTCTAGCAGTTTCAAAGCATCACAACTCTGCTGCAGCGTACACTGGAGTATGTGTTCCCACACCACAAACCTTTTGGCTATCGAGCGGGCTAGGGAGGTTTTTACCCGCTCCCACACCCAGTCCACCTCCACCCCACCATGCTGTGCCCTTCATGTGGCCATGCCCTGTGAAAACAATCCCCGTTACAGGCAAAGGGAAACCCTTCTTTTCTTCTTCTTCTTCTTTTTTTTTTTTTTTTCAGTTTTAGTTTGCTTGTTTTTCTTAAATCCAGACCGTTTTGCTGCTCTGGCTCAGAGCACGGCGATTGGTTGAGTCAGCAAAGCGAGGAAGCCATAAGCTGGGGTGGCAGGACACAGGCAGGAGGAAGGCAGAGTGTGGGAACCAGCAGGCGAAGGCAAGCAGCGGCTTTGCCTCCCTGGACATATGCCCTTATAATGCATCTCATGCATCTGCTTAAATTGATTATTTCAAATGCCAGAAGCTCATAGCTGCTGACAAACCGTAGCATCGAGCCCAAGATGACTGAATAGGGACTGAGAAATAGCTTTGAAACTTCACAAAATTACAACCAAGCAACTTTTATGGACTGGGACTACATTTTGTTTCTGTATGTTCAGGTGGTCCTTGGTAGGAGACTAACAATTTTCGGAAAAAAACACCATAGATGATTTACTTCTCATTACAGTTTGAAGGGCATAATGCATACCTCCAGTCAATGCATGTCCAAGGAAGCAAAATCAGACTGTACCCTGTAGAAAGATTCTCCCACAATTACCCAATCTTTTCTGGTGAAGCGCCTGAGAGACGTGCACCGTCACACAGTGTTTTGCAAGTGGTTTGATTTGCTCACTGCATTTCCTGTCCTCTTCTGCGGACACCAGGGAGCTCCTGAGCTGGAAGTGTGTAACTGTGGGGCGGACAGACTTCTCTTGGGAACGGCTGGTTTGGGGAGCGCTGGACTGACCGTATAGCAGAATGGATGAAGTGACCTCTCCGGTCCTTTCCAGACCTGTTTTTTATGACTGTGATAATGAGACTGAAATGTAAACCTCATGTTAACATGCAGCACACACTTTAGGCAGAATTTGAAACCTTAGGGGAGAAAAGAAAAGACAAAAAAAGACCAAAGTTTTAGAATTATTTTAACATTGGAAATGACCTGACCTGCTATATTTTCTTCCTCTTTTTTTCTTTTTTCCAAGTGCATTAGTTCATTAACTGAGTTTCAATGAATTCAAAGCAAAGAGGAATATTCTACCTTTTTTCACAGTAGTTATTAAATGCATCCCCTAGTTAATTTTTTCCCACACTTCTTTTAAACTAACACAGAACTGTAAATAAATGTCCTTAAAAACCAAACAACAGAGACTAAATATTTTGAGAATGAAACTCTTCAGAAAGGCCCATTGCCTGGGCAAAACGCTCAATCAGTTTAATTTTTTTTTTTTTTTCTTACTGAAAATGTGGGTGGTTTTCAAATACAGGAAAGAAAACACGATGGCTTGTGGTGATATTTTCCACCAGAAAGATGCAGCTTTAAGGGCTTTTGGTTTCCAAATACCTACACCCACAGGAGTGGCCTCATCTGTTGTAGAAGTCAATGCCTGATTAGTTGTACAAGTCAAATTAAATGACAATAATAATATACAGCAGTTGATGCGTGTTTCAGTGGAAGCTCTGTGTCATCTAGGTAATTAATATGGCAGCTGCCTCCCAGTGTACAGCGCTGTTGACTTAAATATGCAAAATGCTTTTGTGAAAAAGAAGGGAAAAATCTGTTCTCCGCATCCCTGGTGGATAGGATAAGAAGTGGGCTTAAATCACAGCAAGGAGGGATAATTTACACGTGAAGGAAATGCTCTCTGACATTAAAGGACAGCTCTGGGACAGGCTGCCAGGTGCAGGTGTGGAGCTCTGCCCCTGGAGGCCTGGAGGGGCAAGGTGGGTGAATGCCCTGTAAAAAGGGCTTGTGTTGATTTTTTCTTGGGACAGGGGATAGAAGATATCCAATCGAGGACTTTTTCATGCTCTGAGACTTTGTCGTTGCAGAGCCAAATGTTTTGCTCGCAGATGACATGGGCTAAAGTCTTTTTCTGCCCTACTTTGGAGCTAGGTAGCCCAACGTAGTGTATTGGGTGTGATATCCAGAACCTAAGCCTGACTGTAAACATCTGAAGAGCTGCAGAATCTCCTAGAATAAGAGCGATCCTGATATAACTGACTGCTGGGTCATGCTCTGTCCCCAGGTGGGATCCAGTACGCATATGTGGGCAATATCAAAAGGGTCAGGGAATGGGAGAGAGACCATGGAGTTTCATCACAGCGGGGGATATGCCACTGCAAAGCTTGCACTCATCCAGCCTACATGCAGGCAAATATGATGGTCCTTCACTCATCATGCGACTGTTCAAATCGTAGCAACAGCATCAGCAACCAGTGAAACTGCAAACTTAAACTTTGGACGGGATTCCATGGGATTTTAATTATCTACAGCTCACCTTCACTTAGGTGAAAGAACTTCTGCATGATCGTAGTATCAAACCCCCCAAGTATAATGCATTCTTATGCGCACAGGAAAGATGGATATGTAAGTTAATGGCATGTGAGCAATTAAAATGCAAGATCATCTGCCTCATGACATGTCTTTTTCTCTCCTGCTGATAACAGGGATATGTATTACACTCAGCTCAAATTGTTCCAGCAAATAAAAGAGAAATGGTCTTTGAAAGCAACTCATTTACCCTGATTTCCAATAAAAATAAAAATAAAATTTAAAAAAAAAAACCAACAACAACAAAAAACCAGCCTTTCCCTTGCCCTTCCTTCCCTTTTCTTATATTAATGGGTAGTTTACATTTTAGAAATCAGCAGCAAGGGCAAAACAATCACATCTTCCCTTTCCATAGCAGCATTCAAAGAACCATCCCAGCCTTTCAAAGTGAGCACTTACAGCTCCTAAAACTTCCAAGCACTTCATGTAAGATCTCAAAGAAAACATCTCTTTTACAGTTCTGGCAAGCAGCATGTTCTGCATGTTTGATGGTGCATTGACTTTTTAGGGAATCAGCATCTGAAATACTTCACCAGAGTGTTGGGACCCACAGATGGTACCTAAATATACCTCCTTGTCTTCTATGGGTACATCTTCTCCATGGTCGGGGGTGTGAAAAACATCCATCGGTCTCTGTGACACATCTGTAATAATATTTGACCATTACCAACGGCGAAGGCCGCTAGTCTCATGGCTGGTGTGCTCCTGCAGGATGGGGGGATTCCTGATGGTCTTCCCCAAAAACCCTTTAGTGCCCATATTTCTGGTGTTTCCTTTCCTTCTTTTTGCTCCTCTCCCAGGTTCCCAGGCCAATTTCCATTCTCCAGATCCACCTGTCAGCAACCCCCAGCATCACACCTAATTTTCCAGCACAAGAGGAGGCCACAGGAACAGGGGAGCTGAGAAAGTCTCTGAAGGGATGTCCTGCGCAAAACCCATCTCTGGTACTCTCAAGCCCCAAAAGAGGTGCACTGAACAGGGACCACCCAGCCTTTTTTCAGCTAAAAACCTGGTCCAAGGCTGGGCCTGCCTGGAAGAGATACATCTCAAACACCCATGGCCAAGAATGTAACGCGATGGGACAAATTAACGAGGAACGCTGACATTTCTTTCACTGCCGTGGTTCTTGTGCTCCCAGCCCCGAAGCGGGGTCCCTTGCAGGGCTGGATACGACGCTCACCCCGCCAGCACCAAGCCCCCGGGGATGGGGCCCCTCGGGGGCAAGCCCAGGAGGCGGCGAGGGGTGGAGAGCGGGACCCGGAGCGGGTGGCGCCGAGGAGGAGGAGGAGGAGGAGGAGAAGGAGGAGGAAGAAGCAGCGAGAGCAGCCCCGGCAGCGGGGCGGGGGCGGCTGTGGCGGGCAGCGCTGCATTCAGCCGAGCCGAGCCGTATCGGGCTCAAGCACACGCCGAGTCCACACGGGCGGAGCCCAGTCAAGCCGTACTTAGCCTAGCCGGGCCGAAGTGAGCTCAAGCCGTGCCAAGNCGGGCGTCCCGCTGCGGGCAGCCGTGCGGGAGCGCCGGGGAGCGGGCGAGCCCCCCGGGCGCGGGCTGTGCGCAGGACAGCGCGGAGCTTGCGCGCTGCCTGCAGGCAGGAGGGAGAAAGTCTGGTGAGCCTGGTGAGCCCCGGTCCCGGGAGGAGGCTGCCCAGGCACCGGGGCGGCAAGAGAGAAAGTTTGGGACGAAGTTTGGGACGCTCCTTGGTGCTGTTGGCATTTCATTGTACCGAGGATGCTGCTCAGGACGCGCTGCTTCAGCTATCAGTTTTCGCTGTGTTACAGGATTTAAAAGCTGGTAACTTGAAATCTAGCCAGAGGTGGTTTTTTCCTTTTCTTTTTTTTTTTTTTTCTTAAATAAGAGTTTAAATTACTTTCAGGTTCTACACCTGATGTCTGTTGCAAGTGTTTGTGGTTTTATAATCACATTTTCCTGCCTTTAAAAAAGTGTTGTTTTCTCTCTTGTGACTTCATGCAATACAAAGAAGAGGGGAAAATGAGAAAAACAATGAAAACCGATTGTAACCAGAGTGTTTTTCAACACACACACAGAGTAAACAAACTGGAAAAAAAAATAGAGGGAAAATACTTTCCCCTGCTAAGTTCTTTGATATATTTTAGATGTTTCTTAGCTACAGCAGCTTGTAATAAGACAGCCAGACAGAAGTCCAGTTTTACAGCAGATAATGTATCTCACTAACTGGGTAAATCATTTTCGGGTCAAATTTGTAATATTCAACAAACTAACACTGTGATAAGTTTGAAAGCAGATTTGAGCGGTAAAGAGAGCTGAACCGTCTCCATCCCTCCTCCGCTGCGTAGCGTTGTGAGCTGCATTTCCTTTTGAAGGAGGGGACTTGAAAACCCAGCACGGCTGCTTGGCTGGTCTTGAGACTTGGGTTATGTTTGCTGTACGCACATTGAATGCTAATGAAGTTAAACTCTTGGGTGTAATCGGATCCTTTTTAAAGAGCCTTTATAACTGCATTGCAACTAACTACAGCTTCTCGGCTGTACTTTTCTCCGGTAGCGGGATACCTTGTCAGGGCAGAAAGCTTTTTATGGGCCCTTTTTTTTTTTTTTAATTTCCACCAATGAAATGACAGTGGCAAAGAAAATGACTTGAGCAGCTGAACGCCACTCATTTGAGTCATGTTAATAGCAGATCATTTAGTAAAGTTTCTAGGGCAGGAAGAGATAAAGTTTCACTGAACTTGCTATTAAAAAAAACAGGGGGAGGGAGGGAGAAGCAGAACTATTTGCAGTGAATAGGGCAATGTTCTGACTTTTGAATAGACAAATCCTTGAGATCCTGGATCTGTCTTTTGATAATTCTTGTTTGGTTGTTCTGCCCCCTCCCCTGCTTTTTGATTGGAAAATAAAGGACTCTGCATCTCAGCTGAGGCCACACGGCATTTTGGGCTTTCTGGGGAATGCATGGTAGGAGCCAATTGAGGGACCAGCAAGGAGCACCTGCTCCAAGGAGGTCCCTGTTCCACCTGTTTGTGGTGGAACAGGGCTGCATTCAGCTGGAGGCATCAGATGGCCTCTTAAGAGTCACTTGCCTGGAGCTCACAGACCGACCAAGCTGCCGTTGGCTGAACACCTGACATCAGCTGAATCTGGATCCCAGTGTGGGCTCTGGGTAGTTGCTTCTGTTTCTTTTTTGGTGCTTAGGCTGATGATGAGACTTTGATGCCCACGAACCCTCACTCTCCTCAAGCTTCCTAAGCCACGCTGCACTCCTCAGTTTCCTTCCATGACTTTTTGGCCAACCCCTAGGACACAGGATGAATGAAGCATATAATGCTTCAGAGGTTTCAGAGCTGGAAGAATCTCCACTTTAAGTTGATGCCACAGTTGCACTGGCATAGGCAATGCAAAGATTAGTGAGGCTTTCTCCCCTCTTCTACATGTCCCTTAGGATTTTTTCCAAAGCCCTGCCAAGGATTCTGATCCCCCTCCTGAACCTCCATCCTGCATCTCAGCACTCCCCCTCTGCTCAGGCTATTTTTGTAGTCACCCTGCTACACTGGGCAAAATTTTTCACTTTTTTTTCACAGCAAGAAAAGCTATGAACAGAGGGTTATTACACAGCCTGGGTGGAGCTAACTTTTTCTGCCTCAAGTGTGCTTCCTTTCAAAGAAAGGTACTCAGTCGACTCTCAGAGCTTCTCACGGATGCACTGTGCGCCTCAGCATCACATCAGAGGTGGAGGGCCTCAAAAGAAAAGCTTAGAGGGAGAGACGAGGAAGGAGGAATGGAAGGAAGGAGAGCCCCAGCAGCTTAGTTTCCCAGCATGATAAGTTCTTACTTTTCCTCCTTCGGAACTTTTCCAGGTTAGTCTCTCTCTATCCTCCCACTTTGATTGTTCCAAAGGAGGTGATATGGTGAATATAACTTTTGATGGCAACTTTTTGGTTTCTTCTCTTATCGCCTGGATTTAATTGCAAAGATTAGGCAGCTCTGCAACAGCCTAGGAAAGAGGTGAAATATTGTCTTCCAGGGCTTTGTCAGAAGGGCTGCTCTCTCAGAGTTGCTTTTGTTTTTTTGCATATATATTTATGGATCTAAGTTTAAAAACTTGGCTGCAAATTCTGCTGTTACTTCCCATTTTGCTGTAGCCAGGATTTGTACAAGCAGTGTTGTTCTTTGCCTAAGCTTTGAAAAAGTGATTCTCTAAATAGAAAAGGAAGAGAAAGCAGTATGAACAGCGGTATGAAATACAGCGGTATGAACACCCAAAACCTATATGCGTGAAGGCATCTATAAGACTAGCCAGGACCTTGATCCTGTGATCACAGGTACGTGCAGCTTAGAGTGCATGAACAGTTCCCTTGCAGGGTTACTCACGTGCCATCTGCCTGTTCTCACATAGAAATGTTCACTGGATCACGTTCTTGATGCATATCAGATGGCAGTCTGTGTGAGCCTACAAGCTCATCATGGGTTTTTAATCTGCCGCGTTATTTTCTGTTTGTCTGTACTTGCATCCTAACCAGAGCATCTGACTCCTGGTTGTAGGCCTGGCTGGAAGGAAAGCATTGGCAATTGCGGAGTGCTTGCTGTATCGTTACTTCTTTGTGTTCGTTTTGTGATTTATCAGGCCTGCTGGAGATTTTTAATGTCATCACCTACCAGATCACATCCAGCAGTGGAGACAGCATTTATTAACTTTGATGTGTGAGGAGTGAACCTAGATTGCTTTTTAAATATGCACAGCTGTCTTAGCAACAGATAGTTCCTCTGGTTTGTATAGTACCTTACAGCAACGCCACTACTTTGGAGCAGCTTGCTGGGGCAGAATTGTGCCATCCCATTTTGGGATATTTTTAGTTCCACCTATGTGTAAAAAAAATACTTTCCTGTGTTTGGTCTTTTTGGGGCAGAAATGCTGAATGGAAGAAGTATGTGGTGGTATAGGATGTGATTCAGGACGAGATGAAAGGAAAATGGTGTAGCTTTCACGAAGCCATACCTTGTCTCTCTCACCCTGTCAGTGTTGTGCCATGTGGTGCGGATGTCAGGTTCAGTTATCTCTAAAATGAATTTCTTGATATTCATCTGAGCCGTAAAGAGCCCTGAGATTTACAGATGATAAGCTCTATGTAACATTTTCGTGTTTTTTGTGAATGGCCATTTCCACATCACGTTTGACCTGTAGCTTCTCAGTACTTAGCTGCCTCAATTATTATATCTTCTAATTTGCTTGGCTTTCATTCAAAAGAGGTGCACCTCCTCTTCCTTATCAATGTCAAGTACAAATGTCCTGCTTATCTCCAAAAGACATAACAATATAGTCAGAGCACATGCAGAGGAAATACCAGCCTTAAAAGACAAAAAGTTTCCAACTGATAAATGACGGAGAACAGGGACATTATTAATCTTGTGGCCATCGATGTATGGCACTCAGTCTGATTCTGTTCCTCCTGTGACTCTTGCATTGTCTGCATCAGGGAAGTGAATGAGGTCTTAACACTGTGCCCAGCTTAGGGCATCCTCACCCTGGCAGGTCCACAGGTAAAGAAGAGCCACTGGATGCAGCTCATCGCATGAGCACTTTGTGCTCTGTCCTCTGCAATGTATTTCTTGCACGACCAAGTGTTTTAACCTACGAGTGTTTGACTGACACCATCCCTAAGCTGTTGAGGACCTGAGCTGTGTGTCAGTCTGGACCTGGCTATAAAACAACAGTAAAACTTTCATGCTTTGTACAGAGATTATGGAGAAAGTAGCTCTGAACTGCCTGGTTATGTAAGCAAAAAGAACAGAACAGTGGGAAAAAACACTCGGATATCTACAAAACCAGGCCGTGAACTTCACAGAGCAATGTTATTGCAGCTGTGTGCAGACCTCTGATGAAACAGGGCAGAAAAGTTCGTTCAGCCCAATTCTGTCCAATTCTGCCCAAGGCCACAGAACTCTTGCCCTTCCATCAGGAGATGACTCCACTTCTCCAGGAGCAGAAGAGACTATTTTTTGAGAAACTGTATCTTTCGCTGTGTAATTTTTTGATTTGTATTTCATCAGTAATGCCTGCTAAATACTTGAGTTTAGAAAGAGAAAAAAGCACTGCATCTTATCCTTGTTGATTATGAACTAGAAAAACAGAAAACATAATTGTCATATTTTTCATGAGAAATACGTATTTTACCAAATTATTGCTACGTTGAAATCATCTCCTAGCATAAACAAGGCAGCTACCATGATGAAAAATTCAGACATTTTCATCCAGGGTTGCCAGACCATGAACAGTTAAAGGAACTTGATGTGACGTCAAAGAGAGGTGCCTGTAGGAGATGGCTGGAACATCTTCCACAGTGTGTAAAGGCATTCAAAGGTGGCAATAACAACATTTCTGTAGTTAACACATCATAATTATCATCATGACAGTAGAAGGACTCTCTCCATAATCACTACTGCCCTGAACAGGAGCTGAGGGTGAGATAGTGCATGAACGTATAAAAAAAGATGATCCTAATAAGTTTAAAATGTACATAGGAGCAGAGGTACGTTATTAGCAAAAACATTATACATATGGAAGTAGAAATCATGAGAGAAGCTGGTGGAAGGAAAAAGGAAGTCTTGCAACTAAATAGATAAACCACAGCTTGTTGCGGGCACAGTGACAAGCTCCCAAGCAAGATGTAAGAAGACCAAGGTCTAAATTGGAAGCTGCAGGGTTACTGCTTTACTTGGTTTTAGTGGACAAGAGAAATAAAAAGCAATAATAAAAGTGTTTTCCTTTCCAATGTACAAAAAAAAATCCTTTTTTTTTTTTTTTTTTTTGAGTTCTGTAGTGGAAATATTTTGGTCCACACAAAAAAACTGTTTTGATTCTGAGTGCTGTTATTGTGTGACATAGGAATTTAGTTAGGGATGGTATGCACTCCTCTATTCAGCTGGTCTCCTGCAGTTTCCAAGATGCACCGTGACCTTTGTATATGGTGCAGAAAGATGTTGGTCCTGTCCCCAGCATCCCTGGAAATAGTGCTCATGGAAGATGTGATCCTCTGGATGAACCCTATTGGCAGAAAGAATGATGATATGAGGCACCCATATCTATAGTTTCCATGAGGCTGGCTGAATCAAAACATTTGACTTTGCACATCAGTTTCCTAGAGCAAAAGCTAACTTTTCTTCAGAAAATATTTATTTTTCTTTAGTTGAAAAAGTAGTTCTCTATCAAAAAAATTGACAGAATTTCCTGTGATAACAAAAAAACACTGCCTCCCCGCCAGTTGTCCATGGAGAGTTTTATTATTTAAAAGGAAAAAAAATGACCTTTGAAACTGGTTTGAAAAGGTTGTTCAAGGTGCTGGGGGTAACACAGGAGAAGATGTGAGCCTGCCTGCAGAAGTAGATCACTGAGTGGAGGAGACAGGGTAGACCTCAGACCCAACACGACAGCCATCTGGGGCAGGAAAATCCCTGTACAGGCAGACTGAGAAGAAGGAGATGGTTACAACGAGATGGGTGGAAGACAGAAAGGTATATGGTAAGTGGTGGCTGTGGCGCTGGAGGTGGCTAATAGGTTTCTCCCTGATAGTGAAGGGTGAAGATTTAAGCTAGAGAGTCACCTGTTTTGGTTTAGCACATAGTATGGAAGTACTGTTCTTTTTCCTTGGCTTTTTCCTTGGCTTTTTCCTTGACTTTTTCCTTGGCTTCATTAGCATCATTCCCTGGCATGAGGATTCATGCCTACACACTTCACTGGAATGGCTAAGATAAAAGCATCCTTGTTCCTTGCTCCTTGTAAAAAGGAAAGAGATATCTCAGTCTGCCCTAGGCACGTTCTCTGGAGGTAACTGCCTCCTCTTAGGTGATATCCAAGACATAAGACCTTTTTGCTTGTTGCTTCTTCGTGGAAAGGAGGCCTTGTAGCCCCAGTACCAGAGCAGACCCGTTCAGACTCTGCAGTAATGCAAGCATGCCATTTCCTCAAACTCCCACCTTGTGGATAATATGGAGCCATTGTTTATTTTTAGGGCAGTCTCTAGAGATAAAACTGAATTTTGTGAGCTCAGATGTTCATCATATACAGCCCAACGCAAGTCCCAGTCCCAAAGTAAAGTAGTGATCCCTTAACATGTTTCTGCAGCAGCACTACTCCGTGCTGGCATATCTTTGGTGTTAGGCAAAGGATTGGGACCTGCTGCACACCTGTTCCTGCTGGGCCATTAGATGTGCTCCTGGGAGCAAACACATCCAGTTCTTTACTGCATGTCAGGAGTTACTGACTATGCTAATAAAATAGGAGGTTTGAGCACTGTGCCCCAGTCAATGAGAACATGTATGTGTTAGCACAGTCCCTGGCTGTGGTCTTATTGAGCAGCGCTCTGGCGGGCTCACTTTAAGTGATAGCATACGATAGGAACTATTTCCTATAGGCAGGATGGACGAGGATCTTCCAAGGAAGGAAAATACACCCAAGGGATGGATGTGCTTTTGCTCTGAGGATCAGAGAAGGCATCTTGATCCACTCAGTGGAGGACGTATGTGCCCATGCACTGCTGGTCCCAACAGTATTAGCTTCACTCCGTATGCTCAAACTGCCTAGTTTGGGTTTAGTGGGACCTTAATGACGTAGAATGGCCAGGCTTATGGCAGGTGTGCCAGTCAGGACAGAAAGGAGATACGCCCTTGCTCTCAGGAAAGGATGTGGCCAGAAAGGGCTAATGAAACTGATGAACTGCCCTTGTGTGGCAAGTTTTGGACCTCAGCACAGGTGAGAAGGAGGAGCTCTCCCTGTTCACCAGCATGGACCTGCTCCTCACTGCTCTGTTTGGCCAAGTGTTGTAGCATGGCCTTAAAAAGTCATCTATGAGGACAGGGCTTTGGATGGAATCTTCTGTTTCTCTGCTTTCATGAGGTGTTTGAAAGATCCAGTAACACAGTATAGCAGACAACTTATAACCCAAACAATAGCTCTAAGTCAAACACAAACACTCTTCTGTCATCACATCTAGATATTTCATTCCAGAGCAGACACCCACCCAGGTCAGGAAGTGCAATTCCTACTCCCACATGTCGTTGTAACATACTTTTTCTGGAAAAAACAAATAAACACAGCCCATCCCAGTGAGCATAAGGGCCATTGCACCACTATAAATTCACACATCAGCTTAGAGCACGGATTTAAGGCAGCTCATCTCGGGGGTGCAGGGATCAAGAGCAATATATTCTCAAAGCAGGCTGCCTGTAGGGCTTTTGTTAATGAGTTGTATTGTGGAGTTATTCTGGTATTTTGTGGGAGAAGAACCCCTTTAAGACATGTACCCATAACTTTGGACTGACAGTAAGGTTTTTCTTTGGTTTGGTCGATATATACTTTGCCAGTGTTGTCAATTAATGCAGTAACTCAATACTTCAGACCAAATTCTGTTCTCAGGACCAAACAGACAGCTCACTGTGAGCTGAACATGTGTGCCTGAGAGGCTAAATTTAGCTTGTAATCTAAATAAACTGCCCAGGTATGTGGCTTTAATTCTATTTTTAATTAAAAAAAAAAAAAGAGAGAGAGAGAGAAAATGCTAGTGGCAGCAGAATTATTTGCAAACACACAAGTGTAAGTAAGGCTGGAGTAACTTTCTGAAGCCTACAGACTTGTTGCAGCTTTGCTTTAGCACAAGTGGATCAGCAATACAACTTGGTCTTTTACTAACCCTATGACTTCGTGAAGTAGCAGATAACAATCTTCAGGGACACTCAGGGACACCACAGCCAGCAACAGGATGGCTATCACATTGATGAAAAGGCCAATCTTTAGAGTCATCTAGCGCCAAAAATAGCCAGGAACCTCACTCCAGACTTCTGAGAGCATATTGGGATCAGAAATCTAACTTCTATTTTGTTTCAAAAGTAAACTTATGTTTGATAAATTTTTCACTTGGATTAAAGCCTTTTCTTTTGAGGAGGTTTTTGATGTGGTCATTTGAATTTGCTGTGGAGTTTCTATGTGCTGGTGATCGTGTAGTACAAGTCAGGAATAGCTGCAGTGGGGGAAGAATCCATCTGAGTGAAAGAGGAGGCATTTTGGACTTGATATGTTGAGAACAGAAAGAACAGCTGAGGCTTAGAGAGATTTGTTCTGGCTTGCGAATGAGATTTAGGCAAGGTTGTACCCTACTTATCCATGGAAACCAGAGAGACAAATGCCTGTGTGGGAGTCACCATTATTTGTCTTGAAGCGCTGTGCACATATGAAGAGCTGAATTTAGCCAGGTTTTCCCCTCCCACTGCTGCTTTCTGCATCAGAGCAGTGACACTTGCTAATTATGTTTTGATTTATAACATTGGTGAAATAGTAGAGAATCTGCGTCCCCCGGCTTCCGTTTTCAGCTCCACTGTCCCCTCCTCCCCTTCCTACAAGGGGAGGGTGTTTGTCAGGGCAACCATAGCCATTGTTACTAAAACTTTTGAGTAAATTGTTTCCAATAGAGAAGGTCTCTGAAAAACAGCTCTGTTTCTCCCTGTTCCCCCGCCAAAGCAAGGCGATTCTCTGTAATGTATTTTCTAGTGAGATTGGAAAGGATGGTGCAAGTACCAAATCTCATTATTAGAAAATTTGAGTTACACAGTTTAGGTCAGTTTTTCCAGTTCCTAGTCACTAGCGCTGTCCTTTTCCTTATTTATAGACCAGATTCAAAACACATAGAAAGTTAAATAAAGATTTCAGTGAGTTTTGGTTCAGAGTCTATTGCACTTAGGCAAAGCTGTAGACCATCATCATGTCCTCAGCTTATTCATCTCTCTTTGCAAATGTGTTTTAATTAATTTGGGTCTCCATGCAGACAAACACCCATAAGCTGATCTCTGAATTTGTTTAATTGCTGGCTGGTGAGACACACAGCTGGGAGCCACCTGCTCTTGTCTCAGAAGCCACAGACAAACATTTCTACCTGAACTAGCTGCCTGGTCTCTGTTTGTCCTGTTTTTTGCTTTGAAAGGCATTCAAGGTGGGCAGGCACTTTGCCCATGTTAGACAGCTACATTGGGAAGATGGGATTTGAAAACCCAGGAGGCCTATTTCTTTCTCTTGTTTATTAAGGGAGCCTTGGATGACTAGTCCATATGCAGATTCATGCAGAATAGGTAGTAGTGTGAAGTTAGGTGTCAGGAATCACAGCCTTATAGAATCATAGAATATCCTGAGTTGGAAGGGACCCACAAGGATCATCGAGTCCAACTCCCGGCTCCACACAGGACCACCCAAAAATCAGACCCTATCGCTGAGAGTGTTGCTGAAACGTTTCTTGAACTCCGGCAGTCCCGGTGCCGTTACCACTGCCCTGGGGAGCCTGTGCCAGTGCCCGACCACCTTCTCAGTGAAGAACCTTTTCCTAACACCCAGCTTGACCCTCCCCTGTCACAGCTCCATGCCGTTCCCTCAGGTCCTGTTGCCATCACCAGAGAGCAGAGATCAGCGCCTGCCCCTCCGCTCCCCTCGTGAGGAAGCTGCAGGCCGCTATGAGGCCTCCCCTCACCTCCTCTTCTCTGGGCTGAACAAACCAAGTGACCTCAGGTGCTCCCCATACATCTTGCTCTCCAGACCCTTCACCATATCTGCAGCCCTCCTGTGGACACTCTCTAACGGTTTCATGTCCTTCTGATACTGTGGTGCCCAAAGCTGCACACAGTGCTGGAGGTGAGGGCGCACCAGGCAGAGCAGAGCAGGACAATCCCTTCCCTCACCCAGCCAGCAGTGCCGTGCCTGATGCACCCTGGGCACGGCTGACCCTCCTGGCTGCCGGGGCACGCTGCTGGCTCGTGTTCGACTTGCCATCGACCAGAACCCCCAGATCCCTTTCTGCAGGGCGGCTCTCCAGCCTCTCATCCCCCAGGCTGTACGTACAGCCAAGGCTGCCCCTTCCCAGGTGCAGAATCTGGCACTTGCTCTTCTTGAACTTCATGCGGATGGTGATTGCTCAGCCCTCTAATTTGTCAAGGTCTCTCTGCAAGGCCTCTGTACCCTTGCAGGAGTCAACAGCTCCTCCCAATTTTGTGTCATCTGCAAACTTACCTAGTATACATTCTAGTCCTGCATGCAAGTCGCTTATGAAAACATTGAATAGGCCTTAAAACGGAGCCCTGAGGAATCCCACTAGTGACTTTTTTTTTTTTTTTTTGGCCAAAGAGGAAAGGGAAGGGGACCTCCAGTGTGTCAGCATCAGTAGGTGGGCCCATATTTATGTGGGAGAGGTGTCCATAGGCTGGTACCTGGAGAATGTGGGCCCTCTTGGGCAGAGGGCCCCACTAGTAGAAGCAACACGAGCTGCAGCTTCATCTACTCTTAGACCTCTTTTTCAAACCACACGAGGAAGGGCCTGGTGGTGGGTGGTGAGTGAGCAGAGGGTAGTGACATTATAGAGAAGCAGGATCGCGGGGTTATCTGAATGAGCTTTAGACCATGGTACTGATGTAAGCCTCAGAGATTACTCCTTTTAGGTGTAAAATTTCAGTGATGCTGATCAGCCTTTTGATGCTGCAGCTCCCACTTGAACAACCCCTCTGAAAGATCTGGTTCTGCAGCTGTACGTTAGACGACAGCTATGTTTTCACCTCAGAAACAGGGATTATCTTACCTTTGGGACAGTGGTGAGGAATGATGGTAAGTGATTACAGCCTTTGCCTTCTCTTTTGTCTTCTCTGGGGCAAAACATCTCCATGATTTCTTTGGTCAACCCTTCCTTTTCTGACCATAGTAAAAGGAATCTCACTGGACTACAAGAAGCAGTCATCTGTTGCATCTTTGCAATTGCTGCCGTGTCTGTAACTCATACCATTATATGGAGGTGGCATGGCTTTTGAGCGAGTCTCTGTTCTGCATTTTGTGAACGCACCAGGACTACCTCTGTACTGCCCTTGGATATCCAAGTGTGTAACCAAAATTTTCTCTGGCCAGTGTCATGTGCAGGAGGGATAGTCATCTTCTTTTAACTCAGTGCTGCTTAATTGATTTAGGAGACTGCTGCTGAGGTGAACCCTTCATGGTTCCTGCAGATTGTAAGCCACAGGGGTAACAAGGTATCTAGTGTAAGATGGACTGAACATTTGTTGGCTTTGTTCAAGGTTCTGTGCTACCTCCTGAGCTCAGGGAGCAACATGAGCCAGGGCTAATTAGAAGGAAAAAGAGTGTGGGTTTGGGAGAGAAGGGAGGTGGCTTTTCTCTTCACACAGTGTGAAGCTACACCCATGAAGTTTTGCTTGAGCAGCCAGGACATGATATATGGAATAGAAGGGAAGAAAAGAGGAGAGACCCTGATTCTCAGCACTTTGGGCAGTAGTGAACTTCGACTGAGATTTCTATCGCATTCTTCCACGCACTGCGTGTCCTATATCCCCCTAGTCAGGGAGATAACTAAGGGCAGAAGCACAGAAAGAAACTGGTGGTCAAATAACCTCTCAGAGAATTAGTGTGAACTAAATGTTAAGTGGGGTGAAAAGATACGGAAAGAGAGAGAGATGGAAGGTCTCTCAGGAACCCGCATGAGGCTCTGATGCTGAGAAAAGAGCACCAAGCTGTAAGTGAAGAGGGCTTTCAGCCTAGCTGGAGCCAGAGCTATCTTGTTTAAATAGAAATGTAGTTTTAAACTGAGCTCTGGTATGACTGGGGAAGAGTGAATAATGTATCAGAGTTTCTTTAATAAGGTGTCTGGAGTCCAGAGCAATTTGGAGTGGGAAAGGCATGGAGGTTGGTCTTGCAGTTGTGTTGACAAGAGAAGGCACAAGTACGGCATCTTCAGAAAAGAGCCCTGAGGTTGATGGAAACAAAAAACTCATAGGGGGTGATTTTGGTGAAACCATTGCGGCAAAGATTGACAGAGCAGAGAATGAAGGCAGAAGCCAAAGGTCTGCCAGCTTCTGTCATTCAGAAGGTATTTCTGCTTTTAAGGTATTTAGCAGAGTAAACTTGAAAATACAAGGGTGTGGAGTAGGCTAAATTATTTGAAATATCCATGGTGGTGCTCATTGTAAAGTGTGAACTGGGCCAGTTGCTCACAGGGGTAAAGCTCAAGTTGTTGGTGTGCTTAAAATGTAGCCATCTGTCAGCCAGGCAGCTCTTGCAATTCCTGTCCCCTGAACCTGATAGGACGTGTCCAGTGCTGGGGAGGAGCAGGGAGAAAACACTACTTTGCTTTAAAATAATAGGGCAAGCTCCAGAGAAAACAGGGACAATCCCAGGTCAAAATTAGTTTTCTAAAATACGCTTCTTTAGTCTTTTGTGTCACGCAAGTAAGGTGTGGCTGTTTAACATGGATTCCAGTTACAATCTGAGGCTCCTCTATGTCAAATTTGGCCGCGTTTTTGAGGAATATGTGGTAACACTAAGCACACAAGAAGTTTCATTCCTGACAGATGGCTAGACAGATACGTCAAGGATTATGTAGACAGAGTCTGCCAGGAGGCAGAGGGATGAGCAAAACGCTCTTTTCCAGCCCAACATTTCCATGATTCTAGGTCCAAATACCTTTAGGGGATTTCCAGATTAAATAAAGACATTAAATACGTCTACTGCTGAACAAGGTTAAACATAGGCATGAAACTATGCTTGCAGAAGGAAGGATGTGAATATGTCCCGTTACAGTCCTGCCTCTTCCTCTGGACTTATTTTGTTTTATTTTAAGGGAAAGAAAGTGAAAAAGAAGACTGGCAGGAAGTTCAGAGCATTAGTGGCCATCCTGGTAAAGGATGGTGAAGTATTTGAGGCAAACTCCACCTGTGTCATTTAAAACACGCACAAAAATAATACTCAAGTCTGTTAACCAGTATCAAAATCTTACAAGAAATACAGGAACTGCTGGGCTAACGAACAACAGAGCAAAGGAAAAGCGATATTGTAGCTATATCTCAGTTCAAGATATTTTTATTTCCTTTGTTATTCTGAATAGCTCTTTGAAAGTGTTTTGTGTGCAGTGTTTGAAAAACTAGGCACTGTCATTTCAAATTTGGCCTGTGTTTGTTACAAGAAAGCTAAAGCCTGAAGGATAGTTCAGCATTAAAAGATATAAATAAATACAATGGTGATAATTATTTTTCGAACGTTTCTTTGGAGTTTGTGTGACTCAAATGTTGCAGAAATGGAGTGATGTAGGAAATTAAATTAAACAGAAGCTGTCTAGGAAAATAAGAAAGCAAAACCAACAAGTTGCTTTTAATAATCTGGATAAAAAGGAAAAAAAAAAAGTGCAAAAAAAAAAAAGAAAGAGTCAACTGAATAGTTGTGCCTCTTTCAGGTGAGACAGGTGAGGGTGAAAGTTTGCTTTGTTTCAGGAGCGTACATGACAAATGTTAACTAAAGGTGGGGTTAGAAGGGTTATGACCTAGCTTCAGGGACAGGAGGCTACTCCCAGTAGAGGTTTGGCTTTCTCATTTTGGCAGGTCCACTCTACTTCTCTTTCCAGTTTACAGAAATAACAAGGGTTTTAGCTTTTAAAATCTTGCCTTTCCAGAGAGACAGAAATTCACGGTGTCTCCTGGAAAACAAAAGGTGTATCTGAAGGAGACTGTCCTTTTGATGTGAGAATTTGGCTCCTTCTATGTGAGAAAATTAAGAAGTACCGAGGAGTGTAGCTCTGGACCCTCTTTCCATTTTTAGCGTGCCTTTCAGAGCGGATGGTTTTGGCCCCAGCCAAGCAGGAAGCGTGGGGTCCCCACCCAGCAGTATTTTACTGTTCTTTCAAGCTCTCATAACTGTTAGACATGAATGCACCTGCTCCCAGATCAAGCTCTAACGTCTGGGTCCTTTTCAGTAGACATCAGAACATCAGGAGCAGGACTTGTCTGATTTTGGGCTTCTTTGGGGTAGATGTAGTGATACTCGCTAGTGGGGAAATAGTGATTACAGGATGGAATTGGCCTAACCTATTTTAGATGTCTTCTTCAGGAGGGTGTGAAGCATGCCCTACAAGTGCTTGTATCTCTTTAATAGATAAGATGGGAGCTGGACTGATGAGCACTTCAGTTGTCTGCATATATTCATGTGGATCCACCCTTAATATCTTCACTGCCAGTGAGGCCACAATTTCCCAGTCTCTTTACTCCTACCAACACACAGTTGCTGCTTGCCTTCCCACACTGGCATTCCTGCTTCGTGCAGTCCCCCATGTCTGCACAGCTGCAGGGTCAGCCAGATCAGGGAACGGATCCAGCTGCAAACTCACTTATTATGTAAGGAAAAGAAGAAGGGATGCTTTTAGAGAAACCTGTTCCCTGATCCCATACCCTGCAGACAGCTGACACAGCGCTGGAGGAGGTTTGGGAACCTGCTTTCTGAGATGAGGTGGAAAGCTGAACCATGTCTTTGGACATAGCCTGCATTCAGGTGTGCTTAAAGCAATTATTAAGTGGCAACCTAAGGATAACAAAGCACAAACTTCCTGTTCTTAAGACCCACCTAGTCAAGTATCTGCTTCAAGGGTTGTAGATCCCATCCTAGAGTCCGTGGATGTATGCAGTGACCACTGGCACTACCAGCATCCTGTTTTCTGTCATTTCCCCAGTGGGATGAAATACTAACCCTTACACAGCTGTAAATTTGTTCACCTGCATTAACACCACCTTAGCTTAATCACTTATAAGATCTGAAAATATACCTGAGGCTTCTGTCTTGACTTGTGCACAACAAATGCAACAGGAAGAAACCACGTGAACTCATCAGAGTCCAAACAGCCATGTCTGAAGGCTATATAAAGGAGACCAGGACCAGTTGCTGATATACACAGCTTGCTCTAAATAACAGCATCACAAGATGGCCCACAGACATTAAAGGGAAATCCCCCATTCACATGCCTGCTGCCCCAGAAAAGTCTGGAAGCCTTGTTTCTGCATGACAGAAGAAATGCTTTTTCTGGCTTTGCTGTGTCTGCAAGCCATGGAGAAGGGTTTGCATGGAGAGCATCACGTGTGTGTCGAAATCAAGTTGTTCCAAGAAGTTTTGGGAGGCTCTTTAGTTGCATGGAGTCTGGTACTGTACCAATCCCATCAGAGATGGCAGTTGGTCCTGCCTTTCCTCGCCCTCTCCTTCCACTGCCTTTGCGAGCTTGGCTGCAAATGGGGCAGCTGACTTTGGAGAGAGGGGAAATTTAACGGCTATGCAAATCCCCCTCTCTTTTCTCCTCCTCCCCTGATCCAGACCATTGTAAAAGGAAAGTGTGAGAAACGTTGAGTGCCACCCAGAGGGTTTCTGAACTTCCTCCTTTACAAACAGGCTGTTTTGATCTCCACTGAAATAACAGGCAGTACGGGCACCCAAAACGAAAGTCACTCAAGGGAGTTAATTAGATGCCTGTTCCTTCTTCATGGGCTATAGAATCACAGAATCATAGAGTACTGTGAGTTAGAATGGACCCACAAGGATCATCAAGTCCAGCTCCTGGCTCCACACAGGACCACCCAAAAATCAGACCCTATCGCTGAGAGCGTTGCCCAAACGCTTCTTGAACTCCAGCAGTCCCGGTGCCGTGACCACTGCCCTGGGGAGCCTGTGCCAGTGCCCGACCACCTTCTCGGTGGAGAACCTTTTCCTAACACCCAGCCTGACCCTCCCCTGTCACAACTCCCTGTCATTCCCTCGGGTCCTGTTGCTGTCACCAGAGAGCAGAGATCAGCGCCTGCCCCTCTGCTCCCCTCATGAGGAAGCTGCAGGCCGCCATGAGGCCTCCCCTCATCTCCTCTTCTCTGGGCTGAACAAACCAAGTGACGTCAGGTGCTCCTCATACGTCTTCCTCTTCCTCTGAAGGTTGGCCCTTATGGCTGCCAGGGCACGCTGCTGGCTCGTGTTCAACTTGCCATCAACCAGAACCCCCAGATCCCTTTCTGCAGGGCGGCTCTCCAGCCTCTCGTCCCCCAGGCTGTATGTACAGCCAGGGCTGCCCCTTCCCAGGTGCAGAATCTGACACTTGCTCTTCTTGAACTTCATGCGGATGGTGATTGCTCAGCCCTCTAATTTGTCAAGGTCTCTCTGCAAGGCCTCTGTACCCTTGCAGGAGTCAACAGCTCCTCCCAATTTTGTGTCATCTGCAAACTTACTTAGTATACATTCTAGTCCTGCATCCAAGTCGCTTATGAAAACATTGAAGAGAACAATGGCTATGGGATATCAGGAGTCGGGGGCAGAGACGGGGACCCTAGCCATCACTATTGGCATCGAGTATCGCTTATGTGGAGCTTTCTTGAAACCTGCAAGAAGACCCTGAGGTGTGTTGAGTTATGCTGATGTGTAGGTCTCCACTGTCCATACAAACAGATCTTTGGAGGGTCAGGATCTGCCTTTATGGTTGGGAAATGCCTGTCGGGAAGTGAGGGAGAGTTCATATCCTTCAGCTGTAACTCCAAGTTCCTTTCCTTCTTGGTGATGCTGATCCTCAGATAATGAATTCATTTCGCATGCACAGTTTTGCCTCAAAAAAGGGAAAGAGCTGAAATTATTCCCTCTGACCTCTAGAAAATGAGAATTTGATGGCATTAGGAAAACAGCGTCTCAAATCCAGAAATATTTCCCCTCCTCTCTCAGTTGGCCCGCATTCAGTAAACTACCATCTTTACTGCATCGTGTGAGTGTCTGTTTTCATTCAGTGAAACGCAGAAGCATCAATCCCACTAAAGGCAGCTGTCTTCAGTGCAGTTCTGCTGACTTGGAGCAGCAGCTCAGTTCTTCCTCTCTCCTTAACCACAATTGATTAAGGATATTAAGGAGTTTATTACTTCCTAATATCATCTGGGAAGGATTTCCATATGTTGCGTAATTCTACAGAGTGGGCAAAACTCCCTTGTGCCAACGAAGCAGGGTGCAGCATTGCTGAACCCCAAGTAAGCTTCATTTAGCGGTTTACTGCAGGAGAAGTTGCAGGTGGCCCTTTATAAAAAGACGCATTTCGTTCTTAATTTTCAGATACCTTATAGTATCTTTTCCACTGGGAAATTAAGCAGACACTCTCCATATCCATTGCAGCTGCTTCTAGTGTTAAATTAAACTGCTGCTGTTACAGTGAGCCATTGCTGGAGCTGAGTGTGTTGTTCTTTAATTGTTTATGGCTGTGGATTCAAGCCAAACAGTAGTCCTGCAGTGACAAATGCTGAAGAGATGACCTGGAAAACAGATGTTTGGGCCAAAGCCAAGGTGGTTTCAGAAAAGATAGTGAGAAGGAAGCAGGAAGCTAGTTATCCATCTGATTTAGTGGACAGGGTAAAGAAATTCACCCCAGGGCAGAGCGCTCACACAAGGCCGGTACAACACTAAACTGTGATTTTAGCCAGCTTTTGCAAGGCTTATACGGGCAGCTCTTGGTTTCCTAGTGCTAGCACTAGGTGGGCCAAACCTACATGCTTTCATGGTGGCTGCAGAATATTTCATGTGATAGAGTGGTTTATGTGAAGTCCCAGCACAAGTCTTTCAGATCTGATACAATTTAATGGAATTTTTGAAAGCTGTAATGGCTTGGGGAATCTGATCAAAAATAGATCTGTACAGTGGAGGTGTTCCATGTGAACAGGTCATCTCCAGTCAGTAAGCACCCTTTGCTCTCAAAGGCGAGAAAGGGATTCATCATATGAAACAGAGGGGTCCAGCTCATTATCTAGCGTGCCTGTTTCTCTCTGTTCTGCTCTCAGGAGCCCAGGTAACTGCTTCACAGGGAGACACCAATGCTGTAGACATCTAGGATTAGGTGAGATCTGTCCCACACATGGTTTCACAGGATCACAGATTGTTTGAGGCTAGAACAGACTTCTGGAGGTCAGCTTGTCCAACACCGCTCAAGCAGAGCCACCTAGAACCTGTTGACCAGGACCATGTCCAAACAGCTTTGAATATCTCCAAGGATGGAAACTCCAGAACCTCTCTGGGAAACCTGTTCACGAGATGTTTGAGTGCATGGAACCAAAATGAACCCAGGGAGGCTGGGATTCCAGTTTATTTTTTCTTAGTTTAAATGCCACTGCTTAGGGACCAGATCCACACATTCGAACAGGTACCTTCTAGTACATCTAACCAGCGATTTTTGAAGCAGTGACATTAGTATTTCACAGGACAAAGTGTTTTCACAATTATAAATACGTTGTAACTACTTTGACTTCATGGAAATGTGATGAATGCCAAGTTCAAACTTTTAGCCCTAATTTTCTTTCTTTAGCACTTGGGCCAACAGTGTCACTACATTTTAGAGCCAAGGAGCAATCAAAAAATGTTTGGCTTCCTTTATCAACACTCGTGTTCTTAGATGCCTAAAATCTTGACTAGTAACTCTGCCAAGGACCCTGAGTTTTTAAAGGTGAGCTTTGTAAGTCCTGGTGAGGGTGTGCTTACATACTTCCCTGCACTTCCTCCTGGTACCACCCATGGAACAACAGATTCTTAAAACCAAAGGTATGGGAATTGGAAGAGGATGTATAATCATCTCTTGCCCAGAACTCACTAGAAGTATTAGTGGAGCATGGGGAAAGGCAGAGAAAACACATCTCCCTTCACACAAAGAATCATGATGCAGATGTTTGGATTTCCCTCCTGCTGCCAGAGACCCTTTGATTTGCTTTTGCTTATGTCTTTAGACTAANTCAGTTTTCTCTGCTTCTGTCAGTACAGGCACAAATTTTGGCCTTTGTGCTATGGACCACTCCTAATCCATTCACTGTACTACTGTACAGTGCCACAAATGCCTCTCCTCACAGAGCTACCTGTGCTTGAATATCTAAATGCAAGTGGCTTTCCAGAGCAAGTTCATCAGGAACTTGGTTAATGTGTGTCTGCAACACCCTTCAAAGAGATGCCACCCTCACCCTGAGAAGAACAGGATTGTACAAATCTCCTGCATCCAGCCCTGGATGGTGCTTTGCCTTTCCCACTAGCTTCTGTAAAACAATAAATGCTGATGTTTAGGAAGATATGTTTTCCCAGTTGAAGACAATATCACCTGCAGAGGCCCTTGGACAATCTTCAGAAGAGGTCTCATAGCTGCTGGTGGCCCATAATCTATGCATTCCTGGGGAGACATAGTAGACATGAGTCATAGGTTTTTTTTTCCTCTCTTTCTGTCCTACCCTGTCTCCCCCAGGAACCCAATGGTTTTCCTCTCATTTCAAATACAGTACCCAAGAGGCACCTGCTGTTTTCCTGCAAACAGCCCAGTGGTTAGCTAACCTACTCAGGAGCTCAAATGGGAAGTAGAGTCTTCCTATGCTGTTCATTGTATGGATTGGCTTTATGTAAGGCAACAAACTTAGGAAACCTCCTGGAAAGCCCACCCTACTGAAATCTCTATCAGAGAATAGCTGCAGTTTGCTGCAGAGACCACCTGTTTGCAAAAGTCTCAGAAAGTGTGGCAGTGTGCGTGCTTAGCACTTGTGAATATTCAGGCCAGAACAGTTGGTGGTTCAGTCCCAGTGCTAAATGTAGCTGTTTGTCTTCATTTTATAAAACAGGAAGAAGGAGAAGACCTCACTGTATCTGAGAGGCAAGTGAAACAACAACCTACCGAGACCTGGCCATGCACTAACAGAAAGTTGTTCTGACTTTTACTGTCACCCTAGACTTTTTCACAAGGGGCTGATGGAAACTCATCACTCCACACTGCTGGGTAAGAGAGGAGAAACTCAAGTAAGGTGCTATGTCTTGGTTTCTCAAGTTTTCCTCTCTCCTTGATGGTGCTGTCTCCTGTCTCCTTGAACAGAGAGTCCAAGTTTTAAAGTCAACCCAGCCAGAGGAGCTCTTATCATCCTTCTTTCAGCTGAGAAAATCCTTTCCATGTTGTCCACAACTGTGATGACCAGAGAAGTCCCTCTAGCCAAAGACTGAATTTGTATATCAGGAAATTCCATTTACAGGTAAGAAAATGTCATTCCCAGCAATGAATGGGGATCATTTGACATGTGAAGCTAGAGGAGCTGTCCTTGGGATAGAATATTTCATGTGTAAAATGGAGAAGAGGATTGTGCTGCATTCCACCCCATATGTCTTTCAACTTTTTGCTGTTGTAGTTGAACAATATATAGGACAGGTAACAGCTGATGGTAGGACTAAATGTCATTTAATTTCGGTGGTCCAAGACATAGACATCTACAAATGAGCTCAAAGTGCCTCTTGCCTCGCATTGACTAGAAGGGGAGCCACGAACAACAAGCTCAGAAGTTAACACTAAAGTTGGGTGGTAAACGCCAGTGCTTGTGTCCAGATGGCACAATGATGGGCACCAGCTACAGTAGTTAATAGTTGGTGGCTTCACTAAAACTTCTTACTGGAAGCTCTGAAAGAGCCTGCAGAGAAGACCAGCCCAAAGGCTTTGTTATGTTTCCTGGCATCTTACTTTTATGTGTTTCTGTTTTCAGCTGCTTAAAATTATCCTGAGATCCATTTTTTTTGCTCCACCCCCTACACAGCGTGTTTCATACGAGCTGAATTTTCTCTTTATAGCTTCACTGATGAAGACGGGTCAGCACCCAGTCGCTTGGAAGCCTGAGATCATTTCTATGCTATGTATAAATAGTATGCAGTTATTTCACAGTTTCATGTTCAGCTTGCAAGCTTCTAACAGCCTTGTATTCCCGAAACCCTTTCTATTCTCATAGCCTTCAGCTTCATGAATGCATGACTCAACATAAATTACAGCAGAGGTTGTCCCAGCCAAGAAAGTCCTGATTTGGCTTCTGTATATTGTTGTTCTCATTTCTGACAGCTGGTGTCAAGTCACTAGCCCGCAGAGCTGCTATTGCGGGTCTTTCCAGCCTTGCGATGAGTTCAGCTACGTGGTTAAGCCGACAGCTAAGTTATATTACCTTGTGCACATTAAGCAGTGCTTGGTCAGTCCATCGTCTCGCTAGACAGTGGAGGAAGTCAGAGAGACTCCAGCTGGATGGATAACTAACGACTGGCATACCCCTGCCTGGTGGAGATAAGAGGCTGGTTGAAACCAAGAGAATTTTTAGACTCTTCCCAAATATCGCCTGTCTTTTGTTTGACGCAGGACTTGTCATGTCTCCTTTTCTGCGTATTGGTTTATCCAACTATGACAGCGGCCCTTACCTGCCATCCCAGGGGGAGGTGATTAACCCTTACTGTGCTGTGATGGTTAAAGAAGCCGTGGAGTCAGGTAAGTGGGGAGGTATTAAATATGCATGTGAGCTTTTATAGAAATGTGTGCATTTTACTTTGCCATTACTGGTGTGTAGGAAGCACGTGGTAAATCTTCATAAGGGTTTGTGAAGTGCTTTTCAAGTCTAAACACAGTGCAAGTTTGGGTTTGGAACTGCCTGCAAAAAAGTCTGATTTTAAGAAGATGTCTAAAAAAGTCTCTGTCTTCAACGTGAGGTTAGTATCAACTGAATTACAGGTTCCAGCATATGACACAGCTGACAAGCTGAGCTATATTCGGTTTCACTTTTATGTGAGCAGTTGCTGTTTTGTCAGCTGGGACTCTAGACAAATAAAATCTGGGTGTCCTAGAAATATCCTGGGAGGGCTGTCCTTGTTTATCACGTTTATAAGGAACAGACAGGTCCAGTAACTTCCACCATTAAAAAAAAAGTTGCTCTCAAACATCCCCAGGCTTTGCAGAGTTAATTTCTCTGCGTAATTGCTGTACTCTGGAAATGTTAGAAGGTGAAAGCTTCTCCTAAGCTTTTTTTTTTTTGTGTGTGTCTTGATGTATGTGTTGTTGCATACTTTTCCTAATTAAACAGTACTGATGAGTCCTCATTGGGAAAATATTTCTTATATGTCTTGGGCATGAAAATAGTCTCAGTAAGGGAATGAAAAGATCTTCAGTTCTGATTTTCAACAGCCATGGAGATCAAGACCTTCAATGTTGGGGAATTTCTCATATTGGTTGTTATTTATCTTAAATCTTTGATAAATTCCTAACTTGACTGCTGTGATTCTTTTAAAAACTAAATCAACTCAGAAATCTCTTTTTATACCTTGAAAAACTCCATGACTCAAACTTCCAGGGGATGTTGAAGTAGTTTTAAACAAGTAATTTTAGAATTTAAAAATAATTTTACATTTCACTGGGTCTTTTTGTTCGTTTGTTGTTGTTTTTAAAGAGTCAGCATTTATCACATTGAACTTTGCCTTTGTTTAAATTACACTTTCAATGATTCTGGAAGATGTAGTGACTGGCAAATTCAGAAGGAAAGAAAATGTTGCATGACAAGATATCACTAAGATTTCACTTTTTACTAAAAATATTACTTATTTCAGCTATTTGCTGTGCTTCACTGTTTGCTTTAATGAGACCTTTGAAAGAGTCATAACTCAAACTGAATCCTCTGTCAGTTCAAAAGTGAATAAAATCAATTTGGGCAGAACAGGCCTATATTTATTTGTCTTACACAGAGCTGAAAGTGTTTTATGGCATCTAACAAACAAAAATCTACTAACTAATGGATATAATTTCTGTGCTTTGGAGAATCTTTTATAATAATAATAATGATAAATAATAATAATGATAGCTTACCAATGAGAAATGAAAAAATGTATTTGGAAGAACTTTTTCCACTAGCGAGGATCAGATATAGAAAAAATGACATCTTTCTATTAGCAAACTTTTGTTAGATGGGGTGTAATTGCAATCTTCTGGCAGTTGCTCAGAGCACACTGGAGCAGCCAGAGGGACTCTTCTCTTGAGAATTTGGTCTCTGGTCCTCATGTCAATGATAGCAGCAGGAACCTCCCAAGACTGATTCATCCCAGACTCCCCTCTTGGGGTGGGATAAATCAGCCTTGGAAGGCATTGCTCTTAATCAGCTACTGGTGGAGGGTGTCTAAATGTGTCGATGTCTAACCTCACCTTACAATGACTAAGCCAAGATGAGGCCACAGTGGGATCTATTTCCCCTACTTCCAGTCTTCTGCAAGGATATCAATATCTGAGCAAGCTGGTTACCCTTGCATTATAGTCCAGGGAAGCAAACAGAGATTTCCATGGTGGGATTCATCTCATCTTAAGGAATACCTCTAGAATGGATCTGATGAATCACACCCGAGAAAAGCCCAGTGCTTTCTGCTGACTCTGAGGGCAGTTTAAACAGTCCACTCAGAGGGATGTCTGATATTCAGTGAGATGAGCCCAACACTAAATGCTAGAAATGGTCTTAACATGACCATCCAGAGGAGTTGTTATGTTCATACAGGCTCAGAGAAGGCAAAAAGCAATGAGGATTGCAGGACAAATGTTAGTTGAGAATATCTGAAATAGTTGCATCTCTGGTTTCTGATTTCTTTTGTTCACTGTTTACTCTCCAGTGACCTGGTTTCTCAGAGCACTTGTGGCCCAGTAGTGATGAAATTCAAAACATTTTTATTTTGATGCCCTGATATGCAGATTTTGGCTAAAGTAGCATGTCCAGGGAACAGAAGTATATATACTGCAAATCTTGTAAGAGGTACAAACTATTCTGACTCCCAGCCTTGTGCTCTGATATGTGGCCAGTAAGATTTTGTCAGGGCAAATGATTGCTATATAACAGTGAGACCTGAATCCTTGATAGATCCAGTCCCACATTCCTGCAGCATCTGTGCTGGAACTATTTTGGTAGAAGTGTCTGCTCTGGCTTTTGCAAAGTCCTGTTATGGATCAGATATACCATGTGTGGCTCTAAGAAAGTGAGGGTGGGTTTTTGTTTGTTTGTTTGTTTGTTTGTTTGCAAAGGGAGAAGTGATAGATGATAAGTATGTTTGGTTCCCAAAAAAGGGAGTTTGACTTTCATTTTGTGTTTATGCCAAAAGCTGCCCCATGTCGACCAGCAGTGATGAGTAAGTTGCTGGGGTAGAGGACCTCAAGGTCTGGGAGTAATGCACTTCACCTGTGGACACAAGGTTGTCCCAAAAAGGG
>VXAL01017151.1:20206-150297 GCA_013399475.1 Chauna torquata | reverse complement strand
AAAAAAAAAAAAAAACCAACCTCCACATAATTAGAAGCGTTATAGCAATTTGTTCCTGATGACAAACCATTCCAGAGATCATAGGCACCTCTGAAGTATAAAAATATCTGTCCTTTAAAATTGGTTTCTGCCTTCCCAAGCAACCTGGCCTGGTGCCATTTTGACACCTGTCTTGGTGACATCTGCTTTGTGAAAGATCCTGCTCCGTGTTTGAACTCAGCAGGCCTGCAGAAGAAGTGCTTCCAGCTACAGTGGGAGCTGCTCCCCAGGAAAGACAGATGCTATTTCATTATTCAGGAGCCAAGGGTTAGATTAATCCTTGGCAGGACTCCACAGACGTCAGTGGGGATGCACCGGGGATGCGTGTCTGATCCCATGTATTGGTTGGTTCATTCGCATTGCAGGGTTTGTTTGTTTAAGCTGTACATTTTGGAGTGCAGTGCAAACTAAAGCACTTGTTTTGCAAGCAGCAAGTTTCACATCCTTGGAGTGGTTTGCTGAGGTAGCAAGGGAATAATGGTCCTTACTGAGATTTCTGTTCTCCATTGCATTTTTTATGTCTTATTTTGGTTGCTTTTGTTGAAAGAGCTTCTTGAATACATATGTGCAAGCTTGATGGGAATGAGATATGCCTGTGAACAATGAGCTTGGTATATGATTGCCTAAATCTTCATACATGAAAAGTCAGTCCCACTTGACTGATGAAGGTGGATTCACCATAGACTGAAGTGCTCTAAAATTTGGGGAAACTGAATTTGATCTTAAAATTTAGCTGCACAACCATTCATTATGCCAGGCAGGACAAGGGTGAGAAGTGATTTTCTGCTGTGGGAGTGACATCTGCTCATCTTTGAGATGCAAGCCAGTGCTGATGGTCAGAGCGTCCTGCAGCTGGAACCAAGTTTACGTGGCTAAAACAAGTATAAAACTGCTCCATGACAGGCAAGTGTTGGGCTGTGGAGTGAAATTTCAGCAAGTTGGTGTTGGTTGCAGGATCCTCCATAACTCTCCTCGGCAAGTTGCTTTCTCAAAATTATCTAGCAAACGTGGTTTACTGCAGTGGCTCTGGCAATCATTTCTTTTTTCATAGGAAATCAGTGTATGGGGTAGTGAAGGGAGATTTTTGTTATGATCTCACAGCCCTGATGTTAGTTTCATCCTCAATAAATGTTCTCTCATTTCCTGGGAAGAATATTGCACAATCAGGAATCACCCTTTCCTTTCTTCTCCTTCTCTCCTGCCTCCAATAACTTTGGAGCTTGTTTACCAACTTTAATCCACCCTGTAGGTGTGGTACAAGCCTCAAAAATCCCTGAGTTCCTGCCTGGGGAAATCAAAGCTGAGCAGAGGAAAGAAACATGAAATAGTCCTCCCATGTAGGCAAAGGCAGATAAAGGTTTCCTCCAGCACATGCCATGTTCCATGCTATCGGCTGCATATGCTTTTCCAGCTGGGTGGGGTAAGGGAAAGGCTGGGATTGTTAGAAATAGCAGCAGGGTCTTTAGGAGACAGGAGTCATGAGTCTGCTGCTCACACAACTGCTTTTTATTGTCTTGTTCCACCATCTTTGACATTTGATGGATTGAAAATTTGCAAAGGGTAACCATGAAGTAGAACTTACCTTAATTTCCAAGCCTTTTATAGGGTATAAAGCTGGCCATGCGAAATGAAGCAAGCTGGCTGAAATGCTTTTAATTTGACATGTCAAAGTAAAGAGGTGACTCTTTGCCAGCTATTGCTAGGGCTCAGAGACACCTTTACACCATTTCAAGATGTGTCTGTTGGGAAGGAAGAGGAATGAGTGCATGAAGAGGTGCAAGAAAGGTCTGCTAGGTCGACAGCTCTACATTGCTGTGGATACGGTTGCGGGTTTGCAAGACAGTTATTTATTATTAACCGCCCTGAGATGTAGCATCTGACTGGACATGCACTCCAGCTGAACACAAAGTGCATCCAGCTTTTGGGGGAATTGAAGTAAACCTGTTAATTTTGCATTGCAGTGGGACAGATGATACATGTAGCTGGTTATCTGTGATGAGATCAATGTGATTAGATGTATCTTATAGTGTCATGGGATTCACCTGGTTATGAATGATGATTCATATATATGACGATTCATTATGATCTTATGGTGTCAGAGATCTACTCAATAGAATTAATGGAGTCAAGGGTGGAAATTGTGTTTCTCTAAGGTAGATGCCTGTATTTGGTCAAGTAAATGGACCCTTACTCTGTTGATTTATATGCACTTAATTCACTGTCTCTGAAGGCAGCCAGTATTCAAATAGATCAGATATGGACATACACAATGTAGACACCTGAAGTTAAGTGAGATGAATCCTTTCCCAGGTTTCACTTCCCACAGTAACTTCCTAAGACACTCTAACATGATCCATTACACACCCTGCCTGGAGAGAGACCTTAAAGTGGGTAAATAACACAAACCTGTCACCAGGACTGTAGAGTGGTGGCCTTAGAGCAGATGAGAAGCAAGTCCAGTCAATCCAAACCACTTCTTGTTGACAGAAAATGGCCAAGTGTATGTCCAGAAGAAACCCACCATGTACCCACCCTGGAACAGCACTTTTGATGCCCACATCAACAACGGCAGGGTCATGCACATCGTTGTCAAGGACAAAAGTGCTGAAATGGTTTCAGAGACCACGGTGGAACTCAAGGTGCTGGCAGAGAGGTGCAAAAAGAGCAATGGGAAGACGGAAATATGGGTAAGCATCGTTATCTCCTCTTGCAGCATGTGATGGGGAGCTGCTATGGGATAGGGGAATGCCTTATGTCCGTGCCAGGCTGTGACCAAAAGGGCAGCAGGAGCTGGCTGCCATCCAAGGAATAATGTTTTGGGTCTATTTGGAAGTCTATTTGACTTCATGAAAAGTCCTCCATGCATATCAGAAAAAAAAAAAAAAAGAGCACAGCACATTTGTATTACCTGCTGCTGGTATATTGAAACATATGCTCTCTGTTAGCAAGGATTCTGGTTCATGTGAGCTATGCCACGTATTAATCTTCGCTTAGGAAACCCACTGGGGACAAATGGTAATATGAGTGGCTAAATGTGAATTATTTTATGTGCTCTGGGGAAACAGCTTTAAAAATTTAATCTAATATCAAGTAACTGATTCACAGCTACCTAACTTCAGAATTATGCCAAAGGAACTCCTTTAAAATCACTGGAGTTATACTGGAGTAAATTTGAAGTATCAGTCTTTATAAGGATGCTAAATGTAAGGTTGTATTATTCCCTGACAATCCAAGCAAGAAAGCTGTTGATAATAGTCTTTATCATGCAGTATTCAGTAGCCATGTCATGAATAACAATGAAGTAGAAAGACATTTGGAAGGAAACTGATTTCCTGAAATTGTTGGTTTTTTTTTTTTTTTTCCTGCCAGTTAACAAGTTAAGCTGCTTGAGTTAAGCAGAGAGTAGAAATGTCAAAAAGGCCTTGATCACTTAAAAGACTTAAGGGCAAGATTTGATAGAAAATTGCACTTCTAACACATAACTTGGAAGGAATTAAGATACTTAGGTCTGAAATTGAAAACCGAAAGGCCTTGCTCAGCGTCACTCCAACCCAAGGCTTCAGAGGTTTGGGAGGCAGCAGCCTGGTGAAGAGAGGAGGGTGCACGCAGGCTGTGTATTGTCTGCTTGTAGCAGGAGTAACTGATTTGAGACCAAGTGGAGTTGGGAGACTCTGGTCCTGTTTTGTCCTAGCCTGGTAGCAGCTCCTGAGGTCTTCTGTTCACTCACTCCCAGATACACGTTATGACCTAAGGAGGTTGGTCCCAGATATCCCATCTGTTAAAGATCAGGAGGGGAGCAAACAACATATTTTTTTCACTTTTCTGTGCAATGGCACTTCTTCGCCTGGGAGGCAGAGAGAGAACCCAGCTCAGACTGTGCTGGAGGTGGGTGAGGAAGGCACTGTTGTGGTTCTCAGGCTGAAGAAATCCTTGAATGTAGGTGTTGTGTCCTGCTTCCTAGGCAAGTGGACCCAGATTTTACACAGGCACGTGTAGATAAAGGTTCACATAGGTGGGAATTTCCAGTTCCAGTAGAAAGACCTACAATACACCTGAGAAAGTTTGTAACATCACTCGCATTTACTATAATGAAAGTTAGAGTTGCAGACCCAAGTTTCTAAAGATTTCAGCATTCTTTTAAGCACCTGTCTGAAGTTGGCTGGGTTTTTAGAGGTGCTCCCACTTCCCTCTTGCATGATCCTCTGGGAATGACAAGTTGTCTCTATAGATGTGCTGGGCCTGATCTGCTGTCTAAAATCTTGCCTATAATTTCTGTTTTAGCCACATTCATCTGTTCTATCATGCAGCTCTGAAAGTTTGATAAAAGGTGATCCAGCCTTGTCTCTCTACAGTTGCTCCCACCCCACCATATGCCCCCACACCGGTATGAACAATCCAACAACTAGCATTCATTAGCATTCCTCAATTCCCACTGAGAAGTGGAGGTAGCTTGAGCCATCTGAAGTGATAGTTGTTCCTTTGAATATCTGTTTAATGATCACATTTGTCTTTTTTTTCTTGTTTTTCATTTATCACAACCAGCTAGAACTGAAACCTCAAGGGCGAATGCTGATGAATGCAAGATACTTCCTGGAAATCAGTGGCAAGTGATTTTGTTTGTTAATTGACAGATATGATTTCTGGTTACATGGGGCAGACATGGTGTCTTCACTGAAAGCAGTGTGCACTTTATTACTGATTTATTCATAGGAACTATCATAATGTTTTGAAATGAACACTCCAGAAAGGCAATTACTATTGCATGGTGGCGATGAAGATTGACTGTTCCTCTGTGATTTGCAAGGCAAATTTTTGGCTGTTTTCCCACTGAAATGATATCTTTTCTCGTTATACAAAGTAAGACAGAATAGATACATGAGGAGCCAGCTCCTTCTGAAATCATTGTACATGTGTGTATGCATATAACTTGTACAATGGTATGCATTGTAGTGGAGTCATAAAGGATGTGATAGGATTTACAGCTGACAACACCTAAATACATAGGTAAGTTCTAAGATCAAGAGCTATCTAGGCAAAACAGGAAGAGAACCTAGAGAGTGATTCATCTGATCAGATGCAGGTGCCTGCTGCATGGTGAGCTGAGTCATTCACTAGGCTCCATTGCCTGCACGAGCTAGACATCCAAGGATGTAGCATGACTTAGTCACCCTGCACAGGACACACCTTTGTTTAGGTGTCTTCACTAAGGACCAAATCCCACCTGCTGAGTTTGATGTTCATGCGAAATGTGTTTTGCTTTGTTGAAGGAAATGGGTTGCAATCATAGGGTCAGTCATGCTCTCCTGTCTTTGATGCCAAAGATCTTGCTGTCTTTTACAGATGCAGGTTATAGATATCTAGAAGGACCTTACATTTCTAGAAACACAGAAGTACTGAAAGCATCTAATAGCATGTCTATATCAATATTTTCCTCATCCATTCCCAGCTTTAATATAGAGTAGATTATTGTTGCCTCTGTGTAGGTTATAAAGCACTGGAGAATCCAAAGCATAGAAAATGCAAGTTGTGTTTGTATTATAAATGGCAGGATCACCATCAGATCAGGCAGGGGGCCAGTTTCCACAGGATACCTAAGTAACTTGCTGTGTAATGCATGATTAAATCAAGACAGAAATTGAGAGTGAAATATTGTGTGCATATCTAGATTTGTAGACATGAGCAAGTACCCAAGTGCACATGCATATGTGCATGCATAGCCAGAGTTGGTGTGTTTTCTGTTCTAAAAAATTTAAGTGTGAACTGTGAATAATGACATGAACATGTGAAACAACAAAGCAAATGTTGATATGGAAAAATAACAACAACAAAAAAAGAATATCCTAGGAACATACATATATGTTTACTCACAAACATGTACATGCACACATTAATGATTAAGTACCCACGTTTCAGTTAAGTACGCGCATCTCCATCTAGCTATGCATGTGTATTTGCATGCATTTATAAATAGATATTATTCTTATATATTTCATCTTTTTTACTGTTCTTTAATGCTATATAAAGTTTGAATGTAATATTTTAACTGCAAATTACCTCTCCTTGGGACATTTCTGGTCTATATTTCGAAATAGCATTATGAATATTCAAGGGATCTTAAAATCCTAAGTTTAAAGTCATTTTAGTGTCCCTGTAGGAATGGTAGATAAAAAAAAAAAAATCCAAACAAGCCTTGTGTGGGTTCCAGAAAGCAGTATTTCTTTAGAATATTCACTCCCTTGAGTGAATCATCAGTTCCAGTCAGTCAGTATTTTTGGTAGCTGCATTTTCTCAAGTTGCCTGACCAGGACAGGGTACCCTAACAAATCTTCTGTTTCCTTTCCCCAGATGCGAAGGACCTAGCTGACTGTGAGACTGAAGGCTTTTTCTCTTTGCATCAGCGCAGGGGAGCCATCAAACAGGCCAAAATCCATAACGTCAAGTGTCACGAGTTCACAGCCACCTTCTTTCCACAACCCACCTTCTGCTCTGTCTGTCATGAGTTTGTGTGGTAAATGAAAATAATTATGTGCATTTCCCACTTTCAACTTGAAGAAGCAGCTCTGCTTCTTTGGTGAATATCTGTGTTTCTACTGTCAGTAAAGGCAGCAGGACTGGAGCCTTGGCATCTCACATGTAGGAGTTATTGCCTCACTTCAAGGATGTGGTTCACAGTACTAATTCCAACTGTGAAAATTCTCTTCATTTTTTAGTGTATTTTTTTTAATAAATACTTTTGTCTGTGACCAAATGCATAGACATTTCTAATCAGCCTAGTTTACCATTTGGATATTGTAAAATTCAGTATGTGAATACATAATGGAAAGGCTATGAAAACCAGTTTCCAGCAGTTAGACTGAATGAAGATATTTAGATTAGGGAAGCTCTCTAAAGACTGATAAAAAGCAAGACTATTTTGTTCTGTTTCTTTTGAAAGTGTTGCTCTCCTTTTTTATGTGGAGGCAATTCAGAAAATTCAGAATTAACCATTTCTCTGTTCATTTCAGGGGTCTGAATAAACAAGGCTATCAATGCAGACGTAAGAATTTTTTTTTTTTTTTTAATACCATTATTTAGTTGGTCTTTTCTTAAAGGACTTTTTCGTTAATGCTGTGACACACTTGTTCTTTCAGAGTGTAATGCTGCCATTCATAAGAAGTGCATTGATAAAGTAATAGCCAAGTGTACAGGATCAGCAATCAATAGCAGAGAAACAATGGTATGTATTATTATTTGGTTGCTTTTAAAGCACTCGAGTGTCTTTCAGATCTCTCCTACACTGCTGTAAAATAACTTCAGGTGAAGTAAAACATGTTACTGAACAAAAAGCTGTGTGGTCTGATCTGCACCCTTTGTTTTTTGTATGCCCAGTGGTTTCATTACCTCCTGCTTGTGATCTACTCAAATGCTGCCACTGAATAAGCAGTCACTGAATCAGGACGGATGTTTTTCTAATGTATGATGTATAGCTCAGGGGAAAGTCATGGACATGAGGTGGAGAACCACTAGAGGAAATTCTTCACTGTCCAATGTTAGGCAGGATGTTACGCTGAATTTTCAGAGCAGTTCTTTAACATCCCAGTCTGTGTCATCTGAGATTTCCAAACCGTCAGTGGAAGATCTAGCATCTCCAATATTATTTATTTTATTTCTCTTATAATAAACCTTATTTTTGGTGGGCAAAAGTGGAACTTAAACTCTTGATAGGACTATTAACTTTTCCTTAATTGTATTCTACAGCTTATATTTTAATCCAGCCCTGGCACTTATTCTTTTTCTGCAGTCTTTAAATATGAGAATCATCTCACCTGTCTTCTGACATCTCCAGCATAGATATATCCAGCTGTGTCATCACCTTTAACTCCCTGTATACCAAAAGAAGGAAAATAGACTTTTCTAAAGAATGATTCATGACAACAAATGTAGACATCCATATCTGGATGAGATGAATCTTTCTTTAGAATTACCCCTGTTTTTCCATTGAGCGTTAAGGGAGTCTGAGTGAGTAGCTGAGATGCAGACAGCCACCTGGCCCGATAAATCAAATCCAGGGATTAAATTACCCAATTCTCAGTGAATTGCACAGATATTATGTATCAAAATTTGTCTTTGTATATCTGTATGTTAGAGTTTCTTCTTGATGATCATACCTAAGAATAAAGTGGTAGTAAACATCCCACCTTCTTTGCTACAAGCTTGAGGGCTGTTGGTTTTTCATGCAGAGCTGAGGTGGAGAGAAGTGATTTGCCAACATTGCTTTTCTGTTGCAGTTCCACAAGGAGAGGTTCAAAATTGACGTGCCTCACCGCTTCAAAGTCTACAACTACAAGAGCCCAACATTCTGTGAGCACTGTGGCACGCTGCTCTGGGGCCTTGCACGGCAAGGACTGAAGTGTGATGGTGAGTCCCTGGTGTATGTGGCACAGGCTGAGCATGGGAGCGGGCTGTTGTCTTTAGAGGGTTGCAATCTAAAGAGCCAAATCTCGTTTCTCACATTTCTCTCTGAGACTATATGAGATGGTGTCGGGGGAGGTGAAGGAGTGGTAAAGAGGACCATCCTTGAAGGAAGATCTATAGAAGGATATGTGATCCATGAGGTTGAAGAGTCACTCCCCAGAGAGACAAAGGGACATCTCAGTGCCCACCTCTGATCTTCCAAAATCACTCCTAGTATCAACTTTCATACTTCATTTCCACCATCAGACAGACCCAAGACACTTCCCCATCACAATCTTATCCCAACAGAGAGAGCCTGGTCTGTGACTACAGTTATCTCTGAGCTGATACATTGCAGAGTTTTGGTAGTCTGTAGTTGCCAAGGCTGATGGATGTGGAAATGCAACCCTTTGCCCAAAAGTAAATACAAAAATCCCCTCATCTCTGGAGACCAACTAAAAAGCAACATGCTTGTAGTCTAATCAGACATAAATGATGCTGTGGAGCCTAGGCTTTGAGCTGTTTGTGTGGTTGGTCTCTGCCCTTGGCCAAGAGCAACACATTCATCCCCAACCTGATGTCAAACCCTTTACAGCTCAGCAATCCTCTGTTGTCCCTACACCTCTGTTCTTTCTTTCAGCATGTGACATGAATGTCCATCATAAGTGCCAAACAAAAGTAGCAAACCTTTGTGGAGTTAACCAGAAACTAATGGCTGAAGCTCTGGCACTGATAGAGAGCACCCAGCAGGTAAGTACTTTAAGCCATCACTGACCTGGAGAAAGGAGGATCAATTTTTCAGTGTTTCAGTGCAAGAAATAAAGGCGTTGAGTGGAGCACTGTGGGTAGCAAGTTCAAAACAGAGAACGGGAAATGGGTTCTTCATGGAATAGGTAGCTAAACTCATCTCAGCACCTTGTGGAGGCCAAAAGTTTTCATGGGTTCAAGTGAAAACCTCCAATGTTCTTGGAAGAGAAATCCATTCTGAATTAATAGAATAATTCATAGAAGCATAGACCAGGTTGCCCAAAACCCCAGGTTGGATACCTGGCCTTGAACATTTCCAGGGATGGGGCATCCACAGCTTCTCTGGGCAGCCTGCTCCAGTGCCTCACCACAGTCATAGTAAAGAATTTCTTCCTGATGTCTCATCTAAATCTACTCTCTTTTAGTTTGAAGTCATTCCTCCTTGTCCTATCACTACCTAAATAGTCCCTCCCCAGCTTTTCTGTAGGCCCCCTTTAGGTACTGGAAGGCCAGTATAAGGTCTCCCTGGAGCCTTCTCTTCTCTAGGTTGAAAAACCCAGCTCTCTCAGCCTCTCTTCATAGGAGACAGATTAGATTTCTATTGTTAACCAAAAAGCATTGTCTTTAAATCAGGAAATCTCTGAGCCACATACCTCTGGAGATAGGGAGAATCTTTAGAGGAGCTGATTTGGCATGCCCGCACTCTTCTTATGTCTTTGCAGGGTGCATGCTTGATGCCTGTCACAAAAAAGACGTGACCTGGATGGACTCTCACTCTGATTCAGTGCAACTATAGTTAAATTATATTCGAAGCTGAAGTTGTGTAACAAGGTCTGAGACACAGTGAAAGGAACTTTGTTTGGGTCCTTTTGCTGTCTTTACCTTGTTCTGTGGTTGTCACTTAGTAATTTCTCCTGTGGCTCTCTGATTTGTTTGGTGTGAAACTGCCCAGAGCAGCAACTCTCATGAAGAGATCTGGGCCTTGGAGAGAGGATCTAGATAATGCTATCATATAAATAACTCTGTGTGAACACAGCAAATTGAATTAAAAGAAGGAAAAATACCCTGTCACAAGCCCCAAACTTCTAGGGAAGATTCTAGTTCAAAATCAGGATTGTTAGGATGCCTCTCAGCTCTTGAGTAACCTCAGAGGGGGACAAAATTTACAGGTACCCAGTCCTCCATATTTAGGTTCCTCAGGTATCCCAAGGCAACATCTTCATCCACACAGCAGGTGTTTTTCCATATATAACTTCCTGAGAGTCTACCAGGTTTAACTCTGCATACTTCTCACCTGTATGCAACAGGTAGTGTTGCCAAACGTCCAAAGAGGATATTTTTCTGCTCTTACTTCTCCGTTTCCTATCTGCTGGCTCTCTGAAGTTCCTTGCACTGTATACTGGTTCCTTTGAGTCACCATTGAGAGGTGAAGAGGGCAAACACTACATTCTTTTCCCCCAGTATTCTACTTATCTCCAGAAATTTAGGCCATGGGGACTTCCTGAGCTGTAGGTGGAGTCTTAGTGTTTTAATAGCCCTCAGTGGATTTCTCTTTCACCCTTCTGTCTCATCACACTTGAATCCAGACAAATTCTTACCCTCTGCAGTATCCCAGGACCAGGAGTTCCTCAAAGTGACATCCAGACAGTGTACAGGTATAAGACTATAGTATGTTCCAGCCTCCACTGTTCTTCAAGGTTTCCCTTCAAAGAGAACTATTAAGAAGGAAGATGTTAATTAAAATGTCCTCTGTGCAGATAGCCAGGGACACAGACCCCTGTGCAGAATAGGGTATCTCTATACTGGTAGTACAAACACCTGTTAACACCCACACACATAAGAAGCTTTGCTGAAGGTTGTGGGTTCCTCTACGTCACCAAACTCCTAAACATTGGGTACAGAGATGCTCCTCTGCAAAGACCTCTTCTAGATCTTGGTTTGTGTGACAGTCATACTTAAGAAGCAGCAGTGTCCATAAGCTCAGAACATGACATTTGGCTTAAAAGTCATTTGCTGTTTTCTGTAATCCAGGCTCGCTCTCAGCGTGACACGGAACAGATCTCCAGAGATGGACCTCTCGAAATTGGCTTCCCAGTTCTTGTGAAGGAGGTAGCACCTCTTCAGGCATTGCCAGCATCTACAACAGGAAAAAGAGGTAGTTTGGTAGTTTCCCCTAGTGGTATGGTACAGCAGGCTTTGTTATTTTTTTGTTTTGTACATGGTTAGGTGGAGGTTGCAAAGGTAGAGAATTTGTTAGCCAAGGAATCTTTCACGCATCTTTCCCACCTAGAGCAAGACATATCTTTTCTCATCCCTGGGTATCTACAACTCTTCCCAGCCAGATCACTTGGGCCAGGCTGAGTCCCTAGATCACAACCTGGTTCCTTTCTTCTGTGTAAACCTGCCCTTTCCCCGTGCCATCCCAGCCTCTAGCGACATAATACACCAACCACTTCTCATCCGACTGTCTCCTAAACTCTCTTTCTGATCCAATACTTCAGCATATCTCTTGCCTCCACTGGCAATAATGTATTTACTCTTCTCCTGGGACTCATAGACCATAATATATGGGAACTTTAAAGAGAAACCAAGATTGAAACAGGAGACTGGGAGACCTTCTGATTGCCGCGGCCACTCTTTCAAATTTCAGATTTTTGGGTAGGAATTGACATCCAGTCCCTTTGAAGACCACTGACAGATCCCCACTTCGTTCACCCAAGAGATGATCAAGTTTTTGCAGCTCTCTGTGCTACAAGAGCTGAGGCTTAGGAAGGTGAAGGAGAGAATGAGGAAGAGCATTGCTTAGCAGACCTTGGAGAAAGCTACTGGAGGCTCAGTGGCCTGAAAGGGAAATTACAGTCTTTGGAAAATCCCTTGTTTGTTTGCTTTGTGCTCAGAGAACCCTGGATTTTAGGAGCAAAAATATCACTATCTTTCATTGGACCTATAAGTCCCAAACAAAAGGTCATTTCAGGACCCCTCCAGCTTCAAGGTTCATGGTGCCCCTCCAAGCACTGTACTGAAACTGCAGCGGGCCTATGATGGCACTGACACAGTGTTTTTGCAGGCTCCTACAAGCTTTAAAATACCAGAAAGGGGAGTAAAGAAATAAAAATATCAGTGAATCAATATTTAAGCTAAGAAAGGACTAGGACAGTAGGTCCTCAGCTCTAACCCTAACCAAAGGTCAGTATGAGGGCCCAGGCCCCACTACCACTGACTTTCTCAATGCAAATAAATAGTGTCCTGTGCGGAGATAATATCCTGAAACCACTCGAAAACAGAACCTAGAGAAAAATGCCAGATGGCACTGGCTAAGGCACGTCAGAGCTACATTATACCACTGATCTGGGTTTGATACTCTGCAACACCAGGCTATCGAGACTCAGAGGCTGGTTTTGGTACTATCTATGCTGTTTAGTCCCTGAGAGAAAATTAATGATGTCCCCACATCTGTGCTTATTTTGTGTGGGTTACAAGTAGAACTGACCACGTTGATGTAAACCAGCAGAGCTCAAAAGGATTCTCATCTGGTTTACATGTGAGTCTGTCTGATGAGTAGTGTTCTTGCTGTTCAGTAATTTAGGACAGTACAGCAAGTGTGCATTTGAGTGCGTGGGATAAATCCAGTGAGGGACAGACCTTCTTAGATGTTCACATACATCCAAATGAATGGAATATTGAAGAAACTCTTAATAATTCCACTCAAGGACAACTAGAATATTTGGTCAGAGCTTCATGACCAGAGCAGGGACCCAATATGAAGATGCTGTCCCATCTGTTTCACATGCTAGTTTTGCCAAGGGTCTTGAAGAGGCCTCAGAAGAAATGGGACCCCATCATAACAGCAACCAGCAAGAAGGAATGAAGAACACAGGCTGCCAGCAATGAAGGGTTTGGTCATGTTTTACTGCTGTGAAACACAAAGACAGATGAAGGAGTTTGTACAGTGGGAGTAATGCCACTGAAGAAGGTAGAGTTACACTGGAGTAAAATTTCCTCTGGAGAGAAAGCAATGTTGGAGCAGAAACAATCTCCTCACCTGATGTGGCCACCCCATTTCCATATATTTGAAAAGACCTTTTTAAAACTCTATTCAAAATACCTTGTGAGTGTTCCGGGGATTTTCTCCTTACTTCCAGGGGTTTATTTGAATGCTTTGATGTGTATTGCAGAGCCACAGGGCATCTCCTGGGAGACTCCAGTGGGAGATACAATGAAGGAAGAGTCTGTAACAGAGCCAGACCTGGGAGGAGAACAGTGCCAGGTGCAGCAAGAGGACCAAGTGCAGCTAAAACTAACCATTGAAGATTTTGTCCTTCACAAGATGCTGGGGAAGGGCAGTTTTGGCAAGGTAAGGATTGGGAGACTTGAGAAGCCACTGCACAGGTCTGCATATCACTTATGACACTAAATAACATGAAGTTTGAAGGCCACTTAGGAAAAGAAAAAAAAAAAAAAGCACCTTTAGACCCTCAAAGAACCCTTGCTCCAGCATGGCTGAGTCTTGAACCCAGTCTTCTCCTTACCCATTCCTCTGCCCCATTAATTACTATCTCTTGAGCACCCATGATGGGAGAGGAAAGAAGTGACTCCTTCTTCTGTGCAGGTTGACAGGCCCCGGGCATCCACAGAGAGCTGGTAAGAAAGATCTCTGTGCTGTACCCCCTCATGCAGCTACTTCCACCAGCTGAGCCAAGCAACCTTGGCAGGAGGCAGAAGCATTAGCTGAAAAGGAGAGTGTGGATCACCTCCCTTCTCAGCAGAGCCCAAACGGGAACGCAGACTTCTCCTTCCCAGCTCTGATCTGTGCTGGAGCATAAAGCGAATTTCACAACAGCCAAGAATTTGTGCTTTTGAAACAAGAGCCACCTGTTTTTACTAGATTCATTAATCTTGATGAATGGTAGATTGTTCCTCCTTCTTGCAGGTGTCCCCTGGAAAGGGACTCATGATATTCAGTGCCAGTGCAGAGCTGCATGAAGTAATTTCAGAGGAAATCTCCATTGTGTTTTCAGAGCCAATAAGGAGAATGAGAATCATTATGTATCACCTTGCTCAGATCTCAAACCTTTCCGAGGTGGAAGCTGCCTTGAAGAAGGCCTACTTTTTGCCTGCTAAGTGAGCTGGAGCAATTGCTGCAGCCAGTTCTTGAAGTGGAAAAATATTTACTCTGTTGGCTTTCCGTACTTGAAAACACTTGACATGTCTACAATTTGCATGTGAAGCAGAGCTGAGACATCTGAGTTAGAGCTAAGCCACAATACCCCAAACTCCACAGGCCAGAGTAACCTGGACTCAAAGAGCATAGATGTCATAGAAGCATTTACATTAGAAGGAAGAGACCTCTGTAGGTCACCTAGTCCAGCCCCCTGCTCAAAACAGGTCTCACTAGATGAGGTTACTCAGAGGCTTGTCTAGTCAAGTCCTGAACATCTCCGTGGAAGCTAATTCTGCACCTTGCTTCAGGTCCCTGTGCTAACACGGACTCTCCAGCCCTGCGAGCATCTGCATTTCTCTGCCATGCACCGTGTGGGTATGGAGAGGATGGGCTAGTTCATGTCTGTCTGCAACAAACCTCACCCACAAATTTCCTGTGTAGGTATCACTCCTGGTGCTCTCATTTATTTGGAGTGAGATTCCCTTCCCCATAGAGAGGACAGGGTGGACAGACCTCCACACCTGAGGGATCTCTCCAGATCCGCATGGACTTGGGGAGGTTGAGGGCCATACCCATGAGAAATCTCCCTCTGCATCAAGTCTAGCATTGCCTACCTGTGCTTTGGAAGTCACAGCACAAGTCACACATGTTCTGTGCTTCCTAGTTTCCTCGGGAGGGCAGTGCCCTGCACAGAAACAAGTGTTAAAAGGACCCCTGCAGCATCAGCACTGTTAGCATTTCTGGTCATTCACTGCAGAGACAGAGCAAGGCACTAGGCTCTGTCTAGTGCTACAATGTGAAACATAACAGAAGCCAAAAAGTAAATAAAATCTTTGTCAGGGCTAAAAAACAACTGAGCTTACTCAGTAAATAATGTGTTGTAGAGAATTTCAAAGGTCTCTTTGATGAATCTTAGATATTTATTCAGTCTCTGGAAAAAAGGTGTTGACAGGCTGTTAGCATCAATATCAGGATTGGCGCTGCCTTCCAGCAGAGGCTGCTTTGTTTTATGTTCTCTAGAAATCCCTTTGCTGCTACTCCATGTCTCGGTTTTGTTGTCCATAAAAATAGACAGAGGTCCTAACTCCTCTGTGATGTGTTTTGCTTTTCTCAGAGAAGTCCTGTAGAAGCAGAGGGTACCCAGGCTGTGTGCTCAGACCTTCTGCTAACAGGGAGGAAGGGGATGTAATCAGTTTAACTACTACTGGTGGACACCAGTTCACACCTACTGAGGAACTGGTGCAAGGCATTTGCATTTCACATGTTGACAAAGCAATATTTTAAGATTTATTATTTAAAGTCAACAGACAGGAAATGTATCTCATGAGTATTTGCATAAAGTTGGTTTCTGCTGTCAGAAGTGCTCAGCTCTCTGGCATGTCCTGTCCATATGAGCATGTAGCCCGTGCTCTTGTAATTAGCAAAACCTACCCATCCTTCCCCAGAGTTCAGCTTCATAAAACTTTTCTGGATGTGGGGAACAAACTTGAAGTCTGCGCAGTCTTAATGATGGAATCTAGCCTTAAATATCAACTGTTTTAAGGTCTGCCCTCTTGAGTCCCTCAGAGCCATTTTCCCATGCAAAATTTTCTGCTCAGTGCTGCATTTCAACCCATCTCGCTCAGCTCCCATGGCTGTGTTGCCAGCTCAGGAAGAAGAGTGTTGTTCTTTCTAAGCAGCTGTTTCCATCCTAGGTGTTCCTTGCTGAGCTAAAGAGCACAGACCAGTATTTCGCCGTGAAAGCCCTGAAGAAGGATGTGGTGCTGATGGATGATGATGTTGAATGCACAATGGTGGAGAAGAGAGTCCTCTCCTTAGCTTGGGAGCACCCGTTCCTGACTCATGTCTTCTGTACGTTCCAGACCAAGGTAAGGCAAGGATCTGTCACCTTCCTCCATGGGCTGATAATGCTTTGCTGAGGTAGGGAAACTTGGTCAAGTGCTTAAGTCTGCTAGATGTTTTAGGTAATAGCTTGGGCATGAAGTGGTGCTAAGGGAAGGGATCTTCAAGTTAACCACTCAGGAAATATCATCTGCCTTCCCCACATTTACGTGGTGGGAGAGGACACTTCAGAATTATGGCATCCAAGGCTGAATGAGGCTGCTATGCAGAGAGAAGCTATTAAAATCTGCATTCTAGAACCCTGGGCCGAGGATGTGCAAAGGCCATATCCACAGCCAGGGTACAGATGTGCCCACACTGGTGTTATCTGAACCTCTTGGACCGTTAGGCAGTACCATTATGCTGCAGTGACTAGCCTGAATCAGAGCTAGCTCAAGAAGCTCTGGTTATGGAGAATAAACATACTATCACTCACTTTGGTAATCTTCTTTGCCCTCAGTTACTGTTAAGTTGCATTAGACGCTTCCTAATTCACCCAGGACCACTGGTGGTGAAGGCTGCAGTTCAGAGGGGCAACACAAAGCATCTTCACCTGAAATCGCTCTTAATACTCCAAACCAAAACTGAAGTGGCATTTAAGTAATGTATAAATCTGGCCCTAAACGGCAATGAACCACAAACTGATTATCTTTCTGCAGCCTTTTCTAGAGTCACAGACAATCATCTTAGCACAAAAACACACACACTGGAATAGAAAAAAAGGATGGAAGGAAATCTGAGAGACTGTCATGTCTGTCCAAGCTACCCAAACCACTCCTGAGAGAGGTTTGCTACCCCAGAGCTCAAATTCAGAGCAACATCACTCTCACAAGGCTGCCAGTTTAGGGTTTTGCTAGGGTGCTCCCAGTCCCCACTCAGTCCCAGGATTTAGTGTCACAAAATACTGCTCGGTGTGAGGTTAGGACCTGTTCAGCAAGCAGCTCGCTGCTTCTGCAGGGTCAGGAGAAACAAATATAACCTCTGCCATATATCCCAGTTGCCCGTGAGATGTGGCACCTGTTTAAAGACAGATTAAATTTATAACAGGGAAAGTCTGGGAAATGCCGTAGGTGGTGTGACACCGAGCCCAGGCATTCATGTTTAACCTCTCTGGGACTGTCAGTGAGGAGGACAGCAGGTCCTGGGAATTGATCCCTGCCTGGAGAGGGAAGGAAAGGAAAGGAATTAACTCCCTTTTTTTCCCCCTAGATTTTAATGGAAAAATTAAATTACCCAGCAAAACAAAGAAAATTAAGACTTAATTAAAAAGACAAAATATTCACCACTGTCTCAGCTTTACGAGGGAGTTTATACTCCAGGGAGAACTGCTTGGGCTTAATGTAACTCCAGGTGCCCAAGGGGAGGCTGACACCAGCAGCTGACGCACAACCCTTGCATGCAGCAACAGAGCTGTGTTGTCTGTCATCCAGCCTGGTCCAACCCCAGTCTGGAAGCTGGAGGCTTGGATTGGATGCAGTATTGGCAGCCTGCAGCTCTGGTTTTTGGTCATGCAGACAAACCAACATCCATTTCCCTCGTGAGACCACAGCAAAGAGATGACAGACCAAATGGAGTCATGCCAGGAGAAGGGTGGGATTTTCTGACTGTTTGTTGAGGGCTGTGCTTCTGGCTGGGGTTGAGTCAAGGAAACCCTTCAGGATGGAAAAGAAATGAGTGCCTGCAAAATTCATGAGTGCCATGCTCTAAAACCAAAGTGATCTTTTCCTGCTCTGTCTTCTGGGCAGTGTCACAGTATTGCCCTCTTGACATATAGAAAGAATCTCCATCCATCTCATCCCAAGTCAACAATGCGACATTAAAGATATTTGATCTCTCCATTTTGCCCTCAAGTTCACAAACACAGAAGCTAGAATGTGTCTGTCCAGGCCAAAACTGCTCTGGGCTGTGATTGATTTCTAGCTTACATTTTTCTCCTCTGACCTTTGCAAGCCAAGCGGTGATCGCTCAACACGTGAGAGTCATTCAGAGCAGGAGAGCTGTGACAAGCTGTGGACTGTCTTTCATAGCTCAATGGAGATCATTGTTCGGTTTTAATATCTTTTGGAGCAATCATTTTAGAAGCCAGGGCAATGCTGTTTAAGGTCCCTCTCTGGATTTTAACATCGAAAACCTTTTTTCTTTGGACGGTTTCACAGGACAGATAACTAGCTTCAAACAGAAATGCATATGTCAGTACCTTTCTGAATCTTCAGTGCTTTGGTTTGCAAGGTTTCTGAGCTGCTTCGGGTACTGAAGCCTCTGTAAAGGACAGTGAAAACAGGAACATCCCTACACTGAAACAAGAGCCTCAGCAGTCCCCATGTCTCCAGGGGCGAAAAACGTCATATAATCTGTTGACAGTTCTCAGAGCTCTGGGTTGAGTTTCTTCCTGGCCTCTACCCAGGCAATCAGTGAACGCATGACAGCCCTTCAGACAGGTTTTTGTAGGCACCAGGCACCTAATGCTCCTTTTTCTTCCTGCGGAGGCTGAATGATTAGTGCTTTCGAAACTCAGAATACTTGTCATGTTTTGCTACATTAGAATAAATTCAAATGCATGGTTTTCTTTCCAAATCTGTTTTCGAACTTGACTCTTTTATTTTGCTGCAGTAGTCTTTGCATCCAGATATTCAGCTGACATAATTATATGGTGTGAATTTTAACAACAAGCTCAGAGAGTTGTTCTGCTTTATTAGATTTAAAGGGACCCTGTTATGTTAAAGAGGAGGAAAAGCATGTTTATAATTCTGCGAAATCCCAAAATTGTTAATGTCAAAACACAGTGACTAGCGTTCCAGTGCTTGCAACTTATTCTTCTTTTTACATTTCACTGATATGCTGTGATAAAAATAGGCTTTCCCTTTTTGAAAGTCACTTCTGTTTCTAACTGTTTCTTTACTTCGTTGACCAGGCTTTTATTCACACCTTTTACCTAAATGCAAATTAAGCCCTTAGGCTTTTTGGCTTGTAACACAAAATAGCAACACAGAAGACTATCTCAACCCAGAACATAAGTAATCTTTACTGTAATTTAGAAGCAAATGTTACAGAAACGTTTCTTTTCTGCTATACTGGCATATTAAATCTTTTCAAAGTCCTAGTGGTGAGCCATTTTCACATGCTCTGTTGTTTTAATGTACTTCATACTGACTTTAAAGTCTCTTACATTGTCAGGAGAAAGAAAAGAATTCTAAAGAGTGTGGTCTTAATTTACAAATTCTTAGACTCTGAACTGTTTTCCATGAGTATTTCCAGGGGGGTCTCTCATCAAAATGTCTCCTCAGAGGAAATTTTAATTCTTGCAAAATTTTCCATGGGCAATTTCAGTTTTTTCCTGTATTTGTCTTGCCATGAGAGAAACAGGGCTGAATTATTTGACATGAATCAGAGCATGTAGATTTGGCCCATGCATTTAACACCCATTGGATGTTTAACTCCATTGCCTGGCTGTGCCACAGACCCTCTGAGAAGTCCTCCTCACAAGACGAGATGTCCTGTGAGGTCAGACCAGATATCCTTCTAACCAGCGTCCTGATTTTAGCATTGACCAGCAAGGGAGGCTGAAGAAGAGAGTACAGAGTAATACAGTGTTTTTTCCCATGCACAAACCATCCCCAGCTTTGGCGTTCAGCCATTTAGAAGACAAGATTTTGAAGGTTCACGGTTTCTAGGTCTCCATCTTCCTGGTCTTTTGGTAGGGATAAGTCGTCTTGGAAACCTCTGATTGAGGACTTGTTAGCCAAATTTAAACCAGTTGGTGGGAAAGCTGGGGAAAAAATTGGGAAGTTTAGGGAAGCTTTGGGGATCTTACCTCTTGCAACCAGCAGGCAGGAAAACTGGCAAGGTCTTGTTCGATTCTGGCCAGAATTTCAACATGGTTCAGTAGAAATAGCAGCATCTCAGCAGAGCTTATGGATTTCAATAAGGTTTTGCCAAAGTACGTGTGAGCAGCTGTAATTATAACATCAAAAATCTAAAGTCTTTAAAAGACACTTCTAGGTAGTGTCAGCCCATGTGGAGGGAACAGGTGGGGTGTCTTGGCAAGGAAAAGAGGGGGCCAGCTCACAGCCATGGGCTTTTAAGTGATAGATGATCAATCTATTAAATATACATATTCTAATTGCCTTCCTGTTGCCCAGATCTGAGGAAAACTGGCCCAAAAAGCATTCAGCTTTGACTGGGATTTCTAAAAGCCTGCAGTGGAGCTCCTCAGTTCTTTGTCCTGAAAAGAGACAACTTCTTAAAATAAAAATGTTTTTTTCTCCCTATTTTTCAGCTGATAAAATATTTCAGTTTTATGAAGTTTACTACTTTTTTTTTTTTTAGTATTTGGTCTGGAGATTTTTTTATTCCATAATTTTCGCAGAAATTTGTATCCAGCCTTGAGAAAATCAGTCTCTTTCCAAGCTCTCACCCAGTACTTATAGGGGAAATCACTTTCTCTTGCAAGACAGGGCTGATAGTGACTCAGTTTACCACTGCAAGTGATGTACTCTTCTTGCTCTGAGCCATGAGGAAAGGTCCTGGCATACCAGGACTTGAGTGAAAGGAGCTACTGCCAGCCATGTCTGCACCCTTATGTACACCTGTATATCCTTCTATAAGTATATAAAGATATTCATATGCTTTATATCAAGTAGATGGACACACAAAACTAAGCATCCCAAACTAGCAGTTTAGTGTGCAGTCAAAAATGCTGACAATGCAAAGATTAGAAGAAAAAAGAAGTCATGAGACCAGGGACTGGACTGAAGTACCTGACAGCTGAAAGAAATGCTGCCATCTCCAGAAGACAGACTGATGCTACACAGGGAGAAAAAAAAAAAAGTCTCTAGAACAGAGAACAAAATTAAACCTGGGGTTGCTGTAACCTGTAACAAATTGGCTTTGCTAGGCCAGATGATGCAAATAGCAAGGTCAATACCTCCCTTGGTCACCTACTAGCAAGGAGCACCCCTGCGTTGTCTGTTTCTCACGGGAGTAGATGCAGTGAGGAGTATGTGCACTACTTGCTTTCCCACTGGATGGGATGCTGTGATGAAACAGCAACACACACTGGGTGATGTAGTGGAGAAGGGCTGAGAGGCTATCTGTCGCATGAAATAAAATAGATCCAAGGCATGGATGAGCACCTAGAATTTTGAATTGTTAGGGTGCTCCTCAGCATGGTTGTAGCCAGTAATAACTAGCAATCCAATGTGCAGGTATGGTTCAAGAACAGCATGGACTGGGGATTCAATAGGCATTTTGGGTGTGACCATTACACTGGCCGGTTTTATTCAGTCCTAGAGACTTAACCTTTGCATGCAGGACCCGCTTTTCTGCAGCACAGCATCACAACCTGTTCTGGCGTCCACATTCCCTTGCACCAGGCCCAGCTTGCTGGGATGGGAGCTCAGGTCACATCAACCCTTGGAGTCAGACATGGGGGAGTCCCAGGGCAGGGGAGAGACCACCCTGCTGCATTGCAGCCCTGGGAGGGCTGGGCTGAGTTGCAGAAAAATGTGAGACAAGAAGCAGCTGCAAGAACTGCGTCACATCAAACCTTTCTCTTAGCAAGGGACAACCTAATTCAATGGCCATGCAGTGGAGTTAGGTCACTCAGTCTGCACTGAGGAGCCTTCTCCACATGGAGCCACTTGCTAGGGCAACAGCTCTAGTAAGGGTAATGCTACACTGTCCTCCAACATTAATTATTCCAATATTCATCCTCCTGGAAGCCCTGGGAAGAAGAATTTTGCTCTTCAGTAAATGGTATTAAATGGTGTATTTGTACGTATGCAAGTGCTTTCAAATGCAAAGAAAACAGAATCTGAGGATCTCTGCAGAAAAGTGCTCTGGAGGGCTTCCAGCTGGTTTGAGGAATTTAAGAGCCTGTTATAGGATGTACCTTCAAAAGATCAATTTAAGTGCTGCCTGCTTTGTAGTCATTGTTTATAAAGTTGAAAGCATTTCTGATGGTGACTATTCATTCTCACAACATTTGCATGCAGAACAGAAGCAGGTTGGCTTAACTCCTTCACTGCCATGGAGAGAGGCAGAGAGACCAGGTGGCTCCACAGAGAGATCAGCTCAGCATAGGCACTGATGGACTGATAGGTCAAGAAATTGAACTCTTGCAGTAATCAGGTCTTTCAGCACCTGGCGGGATTGAGTTGACCAGGGCACCACATTATTTTGCATTCAGGATGCATGCTTGTATGTGTCTAACTGTGTGTTGTATGGCACCATGTTGTACAATTCAGTCTACTGCAGGAGCAGCACTTCATCCTCTCACAGAGCCGTTTGTCATGTTCCCTAACAGAGAAGGTCCCTGGAAGATGACCTGGTTGTAAGGAATGATTGACATATTCATGTCCTCAAGACAGTGCCAACAATCCTGGGGCAATGTCCATTGCAGGACATTGTAGGAAATGCACTTCCAGTCCTCCTTGAACTCTGTGGTTACAAAGGATGGCCCCAAACTCTGCAGTAAGAGCAGACTTATTCTGTTCTATCATGTTTGTCTGGAGCAGTGACTGGAAGTTTAGCTTGAGTATTTCTACCCAAGGACATCTCAAAGGGAGTCAGCAAACTGTCCTTGGTCTCTCTGCACGGCAGCCAGTAAGGGTGAAGGTGGGGGGGGGCTCCCCCCAAGCCTCCTTCAGAGCTGCATAGGTCTCATCACTGAGGGACAGCATTCCTGTTTGCTTGCTTAGCACCTCTGACCTAGGGCCACCATAGGGAATAAGGGCATCTTACCCTCTTGCCAGTCTTGGCATCCCAGCTACCACTTCTTCAGAAATATCTGCTCAATCCACTCTCTCCTGCTCCAGGCACAGACAGAATTCAGAGCCTCGTAGAAGCAGACTCTTTAGAAGGAACCATCAGATAACTTTCCCAGGACAAGAGGAAGTATAGGTTGCAGCCTGTCTACAAACACATCCTCCATGCCATTCTAATCCTTTGCCCTCCAGCACGCTGTTGAATTTTCAGTGGTTTCAAGCATGGATTTTGCCACTTGCCATTTTTAATCTGTTCTATGGCTCTGTAGATCTCAGGCTTAGGAAGCTGTCTCTAATAATTCATTGCTGCTTGCACTGCTTGATTACATCCTACTACTCATCTTTATGTACTTAGGGCTGACCTCAAGCAGTTTTTCTCTACGGGCCATGCCAGACAACAGACCTTTGTAAGAAGCAAGGGAAACTTCCAGTTTCAGGGCAAAAAACTCAGAGTGATGCCATCTTTCTTTTCAACAGCATTTATGTACCAATCTGTAGCACCCTATAGACCATGAACTTTGGTAGTAATCATGCCTAAGTCAGGTTTGTAGTCTTCAGCTTCGTATCGTTAGACAGCTCAGCGACTGAGTTCATGTAATGATCTTTGGATGCTGATTAAGAGAAGTTGTCCACTTTTTCTTTCCCAAGATGGCAGAAGGATGCAATGAGTCCCCAGTTCAATTAAATGTGTGCATTAAATGGTTGATCAAATCCATGAGCAAGCAGATCATGGCTCCTTTTTCTGTTGAGTAAGTGTGTACTCTCATTTATGCTTAAAGATGAGAGATAAGATGTAGCCAGACTTCCCAGGGAAACCCAGGGTTTTTCTCCTTCCCAGTCCACTGAAGCTGAATCTGCCCCATTTGAAGACCCACGAGGTTCCTCCTGTCTCGGTGTGATCCCTGTGTCTGCCAGTCTATTGTTAACTAAACTTCATCAACTCCGTGTGTACCTTCACAACAAACATCTGTTTAAGTCCTTATCTGGCTCCTGAACTCACATTTTTTCCAAGATTTATGCGTGTATATACTAAATTGCTCATCTCCATTTGGTTTTCTTACTTGCTTAAGCTGACTTATGACAGACCTCTACAGATGCAAGACCTTCAAACTGAAAACCTGCATCCGTTTGGTTTACTGGAAAAATTTATATTCTTACCCTGGGAGGTCAGATCTGGCCCTGTGCTTGTTGGATGACAGGTGGGGTTTCCAGCCAGACTTCCATTTAAATAAGAGTACTGTAATTAAAAGGATCTGGTTAAAGAAATTGCACAAATTAAAGCAGACAGCTGTTATTTGAAAAGAACAAACACTGTTGGTTTTTTTTGTTTGTTTTTGTTTTAAATAGTCAGCTCTTGGCTTGCTGCCAGAGATGCTTACATTGGATTTTATGGATAAAATTCTTCCTTCAGCTGTTAAAAATATAAGTGAAAAGATCTCTCCCCTCCCCCCCCCCAAAAAATGTGATGGGCACTAAGCAACAAAAGGAGGGTATTCATAAACTTTAGCATAGCCTGGAGATAACTAACTTCAGATATTTAATGAACAGCGAAAATATGGCATCCACTTTATTTTATTCATGCATTTATGCACAGAAGCTGAGATTACTGAAACAGAAGTTTAAACTGGGAGCATAGCTCATTGCACAGATACTCATCTTCCAGAGAATGGAGCCCCTCCTGCTTTATAGGGAAAGTGTTTGGTTTGGATCAGAAAAAAAAAAAAAAAAAAAAAAAAAAAAAGCTCTGATATCTCACTTTTGCTCAGCATTCATGTGGAACAGCTCTTCACCCATATGTCTACACTCCTCCTGATTTCAGAACTGCTTTTCCTGCAGATAAATCCTCCAGCAGATCTTTCTAAAAGCCCACCGGTGGTTCAGAAACACACGATCGGTTCGTTCACACTGACCCAGGGACTTCCTCCCCTCACCCAGGGAGGCAAGCACAGTTTGCACTTGGGCTCAGGGCCACGGCTGTGTTATGTATAACATAATGTATTTTATGGATAACATAATGTGTTACCACGGTGTAACCACCATTATGTATTGTACCGCACGCTTCAAGCCAACTTGAGGAAATTGACCTCCAGCTTTTGCCATGGCCCTGGTGGTGAAGGCAGTGAGGGGATCAGTATGGCATACACCAAGGATTGGAAGAGAAACCTAGGTGATCTTTTCTGCTCTTTATTCAGTGCAGAGATCCCTCCATCCCTCTTGTGTACCAGGAGGAGAGTTTTCCACTGCCCTAGTAGAACAGCTGATGGTTGCAAGTGATTGGGAACAAGGACGGGATATTTTCTCAGTCTTCTGCGACATGCAAGCACCCGATGAGCATCCAGAAATATGAGTAATTCATGAGTATTCCCACTAGCAAGTTAAGTCCTGCCTTATTTAATAGAGAAGTTCCCAGGCTTAAAGTCAAGCATGTGCTTAAAACAGGTTCCTGCGTTTGTCCAGTGTCTCTGGTAACTTGAAAAGGCCAGATCCATGTTCATCCATAAAAGATGTGTGGGAATGCAGGTAATGGCAGCTTGAGATCTCTCCACTGGATGAATGATGCAACGGGCTGGGGACCAGAGGAGACCTGGGATTTGCTTCTGTCTATTCCAGTAGTCCCCCAGGAAGCTTGTCCATCTGTCCTTACATTATACAAGCACTGTAGAGTCACTCATCCTCTCTAGTGATCCTCAAGCTCTGCTGGTAAAAAGCAATAGCACCAGCTGGTTATTATGTGGGTTTACAATGTTTGCTAATGCTGTTTATACAAATAAAAGCAGCAAGGGTGAGTACATGCTTTGAGAACAAAAGGCAGAAATGAGGAATTTGAAAAAGAAACTGCTTTCTTTCCAAAACTCTGGCTGTAATCCTCTCCTTCCTCTTTTTGTGTGATTTCTGGTTGTGCTTTTTCAGTTTAATTTCCCTCTTCCCCACCCCTAATGTTTGTCTTGTCTCATTCTCTAGGAAAATCTCTTTTTTGTGATGGAATACCTCAACGGAGGAGACCTCATGTTCCATATCCAGAATTGTCATAAGTTCGACCTTCCCAGAGCAACGTAAGACGTTATGATTGCCTTTTGGCTTGTAGGTATCACACAGGATAGACACAAAGGCAGCAGCTGGGGACACCAGGGCTCTTAGTTTTATTCCCAGTTCTGCCACTGCCCTGTGAGGGAAACCTTGGGCACATCCCTTGACCTCTTCATACCTTATCATCTGCAAAGTGCTCTCAACTACATTATAGCATGGAAACAGAACCTCTCTCAATCCCAGCTCTCTCCAAAATGGTCAAAACAGACATGCAGGTCATCACCCCCAACTCAATGACAGACTTGGAGCAAGACACTTCCTCTCCCTGTCATCTTTCCCCTCCCACAAAAGGCTTTTTAGCGCACATCCACGCAGTTCATTTCAGTCAGATGTGAACTTGTTTTGCATTCTTGGTCAACCAGAGAAGCTATTTATGTCTGGAAGCATTACAGATGCTGCTACACCCTCGTCAGCATTACATCTGCCTGCAATCTCATCCTTTAGCTTACAAGCAAGGGGCCTCTTTCCAGCCTGTGACCTGGCTCCCATAGTTTGTGCTAGCCTCCAAATAGTCCCTCAAACACTTGCTCAGAGCCAAGAGCTGAGCTGGATAAAAGCTGTGCCTTAGGCTGCTTTGCCTGCTGGATCAGTCCCCTTCACAGAGAGGGGCTCCAGAGGGGCTCTTCACATGAAATCTTACCTCTGAAAGTGGCTGGAGTGTCTATAAACAGCTCTGAGCACGTCTTTAGATGGCCCATGGATAAGGTTCATGTTAAAGCAACCTACAGGTGTCTGCTTTGAGTTACAGCTGCTCTGGGGTTGCTCTAGAATTGTACTTGTGGAGTTCTTGCTCAGCCCAGAACTAGAGACCCCAGAAACGACATCGTGCACCCAGCCTCCACCCTGGCTTTGTCACCATCAAAGAAATCCCGCGGATGTATTTTCAGCCATCTGTGGAATAAAATATCTTGTTCTTTACAACACTGCTTCAAATGAGGTTCACGGTCCAGTGATCAGAGGCAAAGCTATTGTTTGTTAGAGGTAATAGAATGCACTCATTTTTCCTTTTAAGGTTTGAGTCAAAAAAAAAAAAAAGAGAGAGAGAGACAAAACCTATCAAAGGAGCAAAAGGTAAATTTAAATAAAAAATTAATACACCAATAGAGAATTAAAAATTTATTTAGCTCTGATTAAAGTAATAGAAGAATTCAAATAAATGAAAGGTGCTACTAATCCTTCTACAAACTAAAGGTATGTTAAAAATCAACACTGAAAACACTATAAGAATTAATCTTTATTTAATAATTAAAAAAAAAAATCATTTAAATCAGTGTTTAATTCGATGGGCGTTTTTTGGGTTTGTTTTTTTTTTTTTCCAAAAACATTTAAATGCTCAGAACTAAGCCCTCAGGCCAATGCACTGAAGACTGGCGGACCAAAGCCTTACAACACCGGGGGAATATGATCCTGTGGTTACATTCCCTTCTGGGCACAGCACTTTCATTGTGCAATGATGCTTCAGCTTTACGCTGCCTCTTTGCAGTAGGAAGAGTTTTTATCCTTTAGGCAGAAATGTCATAGGAACAAAGATCTAAAGCTCAAAAAGACTCCACAGAAGACCACCAAGCAGCTAGCTAGTTCACATCTTGGATAAAATTTCAAAAGCAAGTCATTAATCTGAGCAGTGAAGAGCTCTGTCTCACAAGCTAAGGAGACTATCTGTTGTCCTCAAATCCAGATGTCCTCCTGCCCGTCCCCTTGCTGCGACCACTCAGCTGTTCGTGCAGCAGCCACTGAACACGGCAAATTATAGCTGCTCTTTTGAGTTCTGAAGCATTAACTGTAATTTGAGGTTTGCAGTCTGGTGCAGTCTGGTCCATTGCTGTAAATCACTGATTTACATTAAATATGTAAATAAGGGAGAGGCACAGACACCACCCACTCTGCCTTCCTTGCTACAGGAACCATATCTAGAGGCAAGGTGGGGTATGCTGTTGGAGCTGGGTGGTGGTTTTTTGCTTTACATATGGTCTGGAGACATCCTTGGGCACTTCAGGTCATGTCCTCAGAGACAGTTACAAATCAAAACCTTTCAGCTAGCCATGTAGCATGGTCTCCAAAGCTCTGAAGATGAGTAGGCTTCAAATCCCTGCCATTTCCCAAAACAGTTTCAGTGGTAGATGGGCTGCTGGCTATGTGGAGTGCTTTTGGGAATTTCACTTTGTCGTCCATCAGTTACCTGTAAAATCCAGTTACTCCAAGCCTTCTGGAGACACTCCAAGTCTTCTGGGGACTTAATGAAATTTTGGCTCCTGTGAAGACTAAGTTTCGATCTTTTTGGGTCAAGTTGAAAGCAGCTGTTGGGAAGCATCCATTCTAACTTGTTCTTTCTGTCACACAGGTTTTATGCTGCTGAAATCATATGTGGGCTGCAGTTCCTCCATTCGAAGGGCATAATATACAGGTAATTTTACTGCTTAGTGTCCAATACATTAAATCTTTCTGCTTTCCTTGCAAGTGCTGATTGTAACCGGGAGGCTATTCCTTGAATGTACTTATTGGCATTGCACTTCTATGAAGATTCCCTTTTTACAACAGCCTGCTGTTTTCTTTTGAAGAGAGAGTTCAGAAAAGGCAGTTTTGAGCCCTTAGGAATTCATTCCAGTTTCAGTTAACATTAAAGCAAGCTCTTTGGTGTATTTATACCAAGTCGTTCATATAGCACTGAGCATAGGCACCCAGTTTAAGCTTTCCATGGATAAAGATACATAAGGTCAAGATAGCCATGAGAAATTTGGTGTATCTGCTGTGCTGCTTACCCTGGAACAGCAGTGGCAAGCTCTGCGCAAGTAACAGCAACAGGGAGACAGCAATATACCTTCATTTTTGGGTTATTAACAGGTCTGCACTGCACAGCCCCATGGGATTCATCTCACCATCATGACTGAGCTAGCCACCCATGCCTTTCTTGTAGTAAGCAGAGTAAAAAGAGAGAAATCAGATTTTGGGGGGTAACGGTTCTTCAAACCTGTGTTAGAATGTCCATGAAAAGTGGGCTTTCTATCAGCGGGCTTTACAGAGAGCCAATGGATATTAGGTGGGACACTAAAGGCAGCTGCACTCAGACAGAAGATTCCTCTCCCAAAGTTCCAAAACTAGGAGGAACTTAGACCATGATGCATCAATCTGCCAAATGCTGCAGAGGAAAAGTCTTCTACTGTAAACTTGCCCATTTCGGTTTCATCTTGACTTCCCTAAGAGCTTGGAAGTTATGCATGGATATTTTGATCTAATGCGTAAGGGTTGTGCTTGAGACCTATATGAAAGGACAGAGACAAGATGGAAGCAAGAGGGGCTGCAGAAATCAGGAAATGGTCTGTTTTCCCATGGTTGAAAGGAGAAACTGAATTTCTGGGGAGCTCTAGTTCAACTCATCTTCTTGGCAACAGTTAGTTACTACATTGCAGCCTTTTGTAAAAGAGGGAAGTAAATAGCTTATCACAAACAAATGAGAAAGCTCACTAAAGCAATGATGTTTGCTGAAACCAAAATGAGCTCGTTTCAATGTTTGTCACATAGTGTGAACACTAGAAAAATGCTAAAAGTGAGTGGCTTGTTTACAATTCACTCTCCCATTAAAACTCAAGCTTTGATTCATATAAACTCTCATTATTCATTATTAGTACTCATGTGAAAGCTGTTTATTGACCAGTGATGATGATTGCATAAACATGAGATCAATATCAATAGCATTAAGCCGGGATGATCTCTGGGGTCTCAGCATTTTGTGAAGAGCCCAAACCACTAAGCCATATCTGTTGTTCTTACTCAGACTTCTTAGAAATGTTGATTAAAAATATCTGCAGGATGTTTTGAATTCATGATAGGACTGTTAATGCTGACTTTTTGCTTTTAACTCACATTTTTATTTGAAACTGCTACATCAGTGGTGTGCAAGGTTTTGGGGCCTGTTTTCCCATGAAAGAAGAGAGATCGTGAGAGCCTGGAGCCATAGACCATGTTGGGAAGCATGGGCAAAATGGGGTAGCTAGACATTAGGTAACATGGTGACACAAAGAAATAGCTCATTCCCAGGAGTCAGTGTGGCTTTGCCTTGGGTATCAGGCTTTGATAGAGAAGCTTTGACCAATCCTACTCCTCTTTCATTTTTTCACTGAAGACAATGACCACAAGGCCAGTTGAGAACTCACAACCATCAGTATCTCAGTCAGAGCTAACTAAGCACTTAGGAAAGTGAATAGAAATCAGTTTTGAAGCTACATCACTTGTGATGTAGTAAGAATAATGAATCCAGCTGTTCTGCCTCATGCAACCACGTCTGGAAATGTTGACTTAAATTTTAATGAACGGACTGCGGCATTTTTGGCAGAAACTCCAGTCCCTGGAGCCAAAGAGTTTGAGACTCATCAAAATAGTGAAAGTGAACTGTAGGTGATGGGTTTTTTTGTTTTGTTTTCAGCAAACTACCAGATGAATAAAAGCACTACTGGCAGCCAGAGACTGATCTCAATGGTGTAACTAGAATAAGTCATTCCAGCTGGAAATTGTGACAACATGAGTGTCTGCCACTTGGAAAGCAAAGTCTTGGTTGTCTCTGTATTTCTTTTTGATTGATGACTCCTATTTTTTCTTTGGCTGTATTCTAGCAGCAACAAACAATTGCCCCATGACAAAAGTTTAGTGTGTATACACTACAGAGGAGCTTTGCAGAGGAAAGATGAAGAGCCATCTTTCCTGCAGTTGTAGGCAACCATCTCAGGAGCATCATGCATTAGAAATGACCTTCTTTGAGAGAGTCAAATGGTCGAGGTCATTTCTGAGGAAAAAAAAAAAAAAATTGTAAAACAGTTGTCACCAGGAGTGTGGCTATATAGCAGCCTCATGGTTAGTACTCTTGCCCGAGATCTGAAAAATGTGTGTAGGCTGTGAATCAGCAGATGTTGGAAAAGACCAGTTGTCACCTCAGCTGTGCACAAAAGCTGTTGTTATATCTGGGTGCTCTGGGAGCCTTGAAAAGGAGCAGTGATTGAGAGCATGGTTTAAGCAGCACAGGATCATGGGTGCTCCAAGACTAGGTATGCAAATTCTACCTACATTCCAGGTGAGGTGGAGTGTCACTGATCCAAGCACCTCCCTGGATTATTCTTGTAATGAAAATCAAAATGTTTAGGTAAGACATAAAAATCACAGAAGCTCTGTCATCCTTCCTTTCTTTATGACTTTTTCTTTCTTTACATTATTTTCTATCCTTTCAGAAGTTGTTTCTACATGGGGACCTCTTTGTTCTCTGTAAATGGCCATGATTCATCAGCTCACTTTCTTTTATTTCCTTTTCTGCATATTTCTTTATTTTTTCTCTCTTTCTGGGATTTTTGCTTCCCACAGCAGCTCTCAGAGCCTGATGCCTCTAACAGCAGCTTGGCAGCTATGTGTGAAGGGCTTGTAAATCCCTGGGGTTCAGATACTACAGCCTGCCAGTGAAAAGTTGGTAGATGTTCTGCTGACATGCAGGGTTGTTCTGACCCTCTTCAAGCCATGCAAGACTTGCAGGTCCTTACTTCTTCCAACATTTGTAGAGCCTGCACTGGGAGGGAGATCTGGCAGCAGCTTCAGAGACAGTCCGAGACTCCCAGGAAAGGGAGGAGTGAGCATTAGCCCGTCCCTTCTTGCTCCACTTCTCCAGTCTGTATTACAGCAGAAGCGTCAGCCTGGACAATGCGTTTTTTAGCTTCACTATTCTGCAGCCTCCAAGGAGGGAGCTTTTAGCAGACATCTTGGGTAAAGTCAGATAAAGCAAATGAGTCAGTGCTTGGACAGGAAGAATGAGGAAGAGGGATATAGAAGTTCAAGAGATACCAGCTCCTCCTTTAGCCCTCAACCTCCTTTTGTAATTGCAACATGTAGGCAGATAGCAAAATAATGAGTGTATTCTGCTAAAATAACTTCCACGGCTGTGTAACACTTTAAAAGAAGCAATTCCCTTCTCTTCGTCTACAGAGACTTGAAGCTAGACAACGTCCTCTTGGACAAGGAGGGGCACATCAAAATTGCTGACTTTGGGATGTGTAAGGAGAACATGTTTGGAGATGCAAAGACAAGTACTTTCTGTGGGACTCCTGACTATATCGCTCCTGAGGTAGGTGTGGGGTCCAGGGAAATCAGCAAGACGCTGTGGGACAGAGAACACATCTTAAGACAGTCTCCAAGGTCCATGCAACATAGGCATACCATCAGGTTCTCTTTTTCTTCCCCAGCTGATATCTGCTGATACTTGGTGGAGAAAAGCTGAACCTGGCCGTGTGACCCTGCAGTAAAGCTGGGTGGTCACAAACATCAGACTTCAGTTTTCCCATAGCAAGATCCTCTGACCTTCCCCTTATTTTTTCATGTTTCCCACACAGAATATTGTCCTCATTTTCTTTGTCTAGTAAATGTAAGTATTTTTGTCTAGGTACATCCAGAAAAAATCAAGATCCCTTAATCTGTTGAGTTCAAACAATGACAGATCTCACTGTGGAGAGACTTTGACTAATTAGGTGGCAAATTGAGGCCAAAGAAGTCATTTTTCATCTCAGAGGCGAACCTAAGACTCATCCATACATCATGTTCAACGTCACTCTGAAATCCATTTATTTGCCTGTCAAGATCCCATTTCATGATTTTAGTGTTTTTGTGATGGATATCAGTACTTTCCAAATGGCTTTTAAAGCTCTTTTTTTTTTCCCTTCACTATAATTCATTGATCATTTACTGTGCACCAAGCCCTTGATTCTGATCTAAGTTACACCACTGCTGACACAAAGGCAGGTCTCTTCAATAACCGGATTTGCATTGCCTGAGAACAGGTGTAAGTGTGCTCTGCCATCAAGCTGCAATTGTCTTTTATTCCATTTCAATATACCNTTTTCTGATCCTAAAAGAGAGCAGAATGATAATCCATTATCTGTGATTTCACTTTATGGAAGAGAGTCGAAAATAGATCAGAGATTTTATTTCTACACTATCATTTATTTTAGAGATTCAACAAGTGCATATAGAACATTTTACCTCCACATTGGAAGAACTGCTAGAGTTTATGGATCATCTCCCCCACCAGAGGTTGGAGCCATGGGCTTTTTTCAGTATTTCAATGCAGCTGCTAGCATTGTAATTTGTTGCAGACCCAGCACCTTGGTTGCAACTGCGCAAATAAGGAGACTTTGGGTCAGTAGACAAGCAACTTTTATTTCTAAAAATATTTGAACAACAACAACAACAACAACAACAACAACAACAAAGTTAACCTGAAATTAAATTTCTGGAGTTTATTTCATTTAGAGAACACAAAACTAATCAATCTTTTCCTTGACTAACATAAATCATTTAATTTAGTTTTCCAGGCACTTTATGCTTTGAAACGTAAGGCCTTATAAAAGAAATGTATCTTTTCAGAAGGAAAGGTTTGGGTGGTTTTTTTTATAAACAGCCCAGAAGAAATGTATTAGGGAGACTTGCTGCTTCCTTTTTTTCAGTCTGGGTGAAACACATTGTTTATATTGCCTTTTATATTCAAATAGGTTTTGTTTTGTTTTGTTTTGTCATCAATTTTTGTGTTTTCTCTTTTGGAATTTTGGAGACAGATGCATTAGTCATGATCACTCTACCTCAGCTTGGGTTTAAAAGTCTGATATTAAGGTCCTGCTTTGCTAGACACCACAGGTACATCAGAGGGGGATGCTTCTCACATTAGGTGAGAAAATTCATCTAAAAATGAACCATCAGATGGCACCTTATAGCATGGTAGGAGCGCAAGCATCACCAGAAGCCAAGTCATCCCTTCCTACCTTAGATATGTAAGTCAGATAAACCACCATTTTTCCTCTAGTGACTATAGAAAGACTCTGGATAACATGAATCCAGACCCAAGTGTCAAACTCTGTGCTAAAGCATTTACAAGCAATGAAGACAAGGTATGAACTCACTCAAAAAAATGACTCAAACAAGTCTACTGTACCTCAGAGCCAGGAGTAAAAATTCTCTCTCTAAATCACAATTTTTCAACTATCAGCAATTTCATATGCACATATCTAGATAGTTGTTTTCACTGGTATTAAGCCATCTCCATGGTTTGTCATTAGTACCTACACTGTAACCGTAGTATAGGGGATTGCAATGCAGCCAGGCTGTGGGTGGAAGAGCAAAGATCATGGCTTAAAATGAACTATTACCCTCTCCAGATCCACAATCCTGATAAGGATCCTAAACATCATAGTCTTCACATGTATCTTTAGACATCTGCAGTGTAATTATCTGTATATGAGCAAACTGTCAAGGTTCCTTGATAACCAAAGGAGGTGAATGGGGTTGTTTTTTACAGCAGGTAGATATTTAGCTGAATGTCTAAAATTTACATAATTATCTTATCTGCATAACATATTTCTAAAGGCAAGTGAGATGAATTTTGCTTTCCCAGACAGAAGTTTGAGAGCCTGGTGGCATTTGGCCAAGTTTGTAGGGGAAGAAAATGCCAGATCCATTCTTAGGGGACGTCACTACCCCAGCCAACCTGTCATGGTCACCACACACTGTATGTAGCCTTCACTTTATACCTGACACAGAAAGGTACAACCCAATGGAATCGAGGAGGACAAACTCTTGTTACTCTACCTGTAACTCAGTTCTGACATTTGATTTCTGTCTTCTTTTCCCATCCCATTGGTCTAAATTAGAGGTACATCAAGTTCCATCTCCATGCTTAGCATATAGTTTATTCTGCACCAGATTGGCAATAGCATGGTGGGCTGTTTGCAATTCTTCCTGCTGAAGTTGAAATCTCTTGGAAAAAAAGGATTTGGGGTATCGAGGAAAGCTCTCTGAATCATGATTTCAGGATCCTCAGATGCTTTGTTCTATGTAAAGCAAAAACACGTCTGAACTGATTAAAAGGGTTTAAACTAAAATAGCTTGTGGTTTATATTGCAGTGGGGTTGCATTTTTATGAGCAATAAGCATATTAAACAGGCACAGTTAGGCCATGTTGAATTCTCAAGATGTTGGATGCTACTACATTCTCTTGAAAACAAAAAATATAAATGTTTGCACAGTATGGATTTTGTATGTTTGCACAATGCAGATTTTGTTCAGATAGGGATTGAAGGAATTATTTGGGCCATTTCTGCTGCCTATTCTTTGATCGCATTGTGCAACAATGAAAAATGAACACAAATTCCCATAAATTCTTGACTGGAGATACCAGTAAGGAATAAACTCAGTATGGCTTCAGCTGTGTTAGGCGCTTTTATTCCCTTTACAAAAAGCTGTAGTTGGGGCATTTGGGGAGGAGCGATCAAACATGCAGGCTGTCCAGAATAATGGCATAGGACTGTGGAGAGCAGCTCATGAGTATATTGTAAAGCAGCTCCTAGTTTACTCAAACTTCTCCAAACCCCAAGCAAAGAATTTGCTGTCAGGGAAACATTAAAGTTTGTCCTGTTCTCCATCCTTCACTTCCCACAACACAAACTTTGTATAATATGGATACAATAGAAAATCTGATTGGTAGTAAGGAGGAGACAGCTTATGACTTGGTCTTGGTGGACAACAAAGCAAATGGTCTCAAGAAGACGCCTCAGCAACCACTTTCTCTTGGTTTTCCTGGAGCTGATTTTGCTGGGATAGATTCGTACCTTTTCCACTGACTGACAGCTGTAAAGTACCCTTACATTGTTAAACCTGTAATTTTAAAATACAGCCTGTGTGAGTTAAATCAGTCCCAAAATGCTACCTAACCATTCAGCTTCTTGGAGTTCACAAGCCTGATTTGAACCCTTAGAATAATTTCTAAGGAAAAAAACGAATGGAAAAGATGACTTGCTTCTATGCTTCAGATCTCTCTGTTAGCCAAGGAGTCATTAAAGTAACATTAAGAGTAACTAGAGAACAACTTGTTGTCTGTAGTGTGAAGTGCTATTTTGGCACCCAGGTGTGGCTGTGATTTGGAGCTTCTTGAACCACAGCATCTGTACCACTGGCAGATGCTCTGGCTCATGCTTCAGGTGGAGGAGAGAGACCTCTGCCATCACATTCAATGCAAAGCGGCTGTTGAAGGGTCAGGGCCTGGCCACCTTTCTGAAGCTGAAATACTGATGACATTTTGTGTCTGTCTTTGTCATTCCTCTCTTTGGGCAGATATTGCTGGGACAGAAGTACAATACATCCGTTGACTGGTGGTCCTTCGGTGTCCTCCTGTATGAGATGCTTATTGGTCAATCTCCTTTCCATGGCCAAGATGAAGAGGAGCTTTTCCAGTCTATACGTATGGATAACCCGTTCTACCCTCGCTGGCTTGACAAGGATGCAAAGGACATTTTGGTGAAGGTAAGAATTACCATACATCAAATGAAAGTCTTTTTGCCAGAACTGTCAACTTTGACTTGTGTATCTTCAGCTGTTGTTCAGAGAAACAGCTTTAGTATGATAGGGCCAGAAAGAGTCACTTTCCCTTTCTTGTTTGAGGACCTCAAAGCTCACCTGACCTAAGTCCTGAGGCTGTCTTTGTGTCTTCTTTCTCCTGAACTGTGACGATGGCTCCTCACATCCAGTATGTAGGATCACAAAATAGCAGATACCAGCACAGTTCAGTTTCTTTGCAGAGCAATCCTTCAGGTGCAAGGCATGTTAACTCCTGGGAAAGATATTCTCCCAAGCTTCAAACTTAGGGTAAGAGTGACTTCCTTTGAAACTATGGTTTTCAAGCAGTTCTTGTGCCTCAGAAATATCAGGCATCTGGATAGATTGCTTTGGTGTTCAGCTTGATTTTGGGTAGAGAGTAATTTGCATGTTTGCGCTCAGCTAAAGAGTAGAAAAACAAAACCTGAGCTGTGTCTTGAAGTGGTAGAGACTGCTGAAGCTAATACCACTATGCCATCTGGATTTTTGGCCCTTTGAATCTCCTACACAGCAATGCACTTTGTCCTTTGTGAGTGGAGCACTCTTCTGTTTCCCTCTAATGGACATCCTCCTTGCCTTTTTGATTTCCTACCATCAATGCATTTTAGTTTTTATCGCTTCCTTCTCAGCACCATACCAGCTAGCACCGTAGCCATTCTGGCTTGGGATGCAAATTCTTCTAGAGTAAATTGCAATATAAAAATGCAGTGAAGTCATAACTAGTCTAACAAGTTACTTCCCCCTCATTTGAGCTTTGATCTGACTATGAACATGATCTAAGCTAAGGCGTCTTACCTCATGACTGAGCATGGTAAGAGAGCACGTACAAAGGGCTATAATGGCTCAGCTGAAGTGAGGGTAGCTTTTGGTTACATTTGACCTACAGTCCCTATCTTTGCTTTTGTATTTACAAAGTGACAGGGCAATATACAGCAATCCACTACAAAATAATGGAGAACAAGAGATTATTTTAGCTTCTGTTCTGTGAGCGGCGGGGCTCAGATGTTTAGGTGACACTATAAAGTGAAAATAATAAAATCATTCAAAAGCACTTGCTCCAGGAAGATGTACTGTAGCTGACTGAGATTTCAGACATCTGTGGTGGGACATATGCTGCCATCTTTCTGCACAAACAACCTGTACTTCTGTTAGGATTAGAGACGGTAATCATCTTTACACTAGTCATTAAACTTCCTTGCTCAGGAAAACAAAACAAAACAAAACAAAACCAAACCAAAAAAACTCTATTAAGGGCTATTCTCATTGCCACCGATTCTGTACAATTAAATATTCAGTGCTGTTTAATGTATGTATCATCAGCACAGAATTTTGCCTAGGGAATCTGCACTACTGTGTTATCAGTTGTCTGTAGGTTATTTCAGTTTTGGTGGGTCTTTGCTCACAGTATTCACCAAAACCCAATGCCTGATTCTTTTCAAACAGGCACTCAATGGTTCGTACATCAGATGCCTTTGCTGCCATGTTTGGCATTAGCTATTTAGATTTACTTGTTGCTGAGTGGTATCTATTGTATGTTCACTTGTGGCCAAATAAATTCACAAGAAACTCCTACCATATGTAACCCAACTCCCTTTTGAGATGACCTCCAACAGAAAAGTGCTTTTGAAAATTTGCCCTTACCTCTGAAGTAGGATACATTGGCTGTATTCAGGCCACCTGCTATCAAGTATTGCAACTATTCCTCTCCACTGACTTCAGAGGGATCTAGGATCTGGTACTGTACAGGCCAGTTGGCCTGGAGGTCCTACATATTTTACTGCTGAGGTAAAGATGAATTTTAAACTATTCACACCCACCACTACAGCAATATCTCAGCACTGCGTCCTGCTCATGAATATTTAGAGAAGCTCTGGAGCATTTACTGCTCCTGAAGATCTCCACCAGAAACAATTCAGCTGTTTCCAGAGCCAAATAGCTCCAGCATCATCGTGAAAGCACCTATAACAACATAACAACACAGGCTATGTTCACAGTAAAGTGAAGAGTGGACACAGATCTACATGTAGCTAGTGGTGAAAAGATATGACCCCAACTCTATAGTTTTTTCCTGTCTTTAGCAGGATTAATCACCCACACGATGTATAGCCTGTAGTGTGCAGCCAACACAAGGTATCTGAACTGGGAGACTTTTGACAAAGAGGACAGTTGTCCGTATCCGAGCTAGTCAGTTGAGAGAAGCAAGCACTTCCAGGGTGTCCCTCACCTTATCAGTATGTGTATAAAGGAGGTCAGATGTTCTGCATCTAAGTTGACCCTTCTTCTTCTTTAACGATAAAGGGTCAAATACTGACACTCCAAGTGTCCAAAGGTATAGAAGGTGCATGCAACCCCACATACCACAAACTAATACTTTCACAGATGATGCTTATATTTCAGCCATAAATATTTACCTGATAACAAGATATAATCCAGACAAAAGCTTTCAAGTGCAATATGGAGATTTCACCTCTGTAGTTGAATGTTTTCACACTCAGACACATATATTGTCATCACAGTAGCAAATTTGTCCTCTCTCTCTCATGAACATAAAATATGGCTGGATCTTGGTCATTAGTTTTGTCATGTTAGCCCACGAATCCAAACTGGTTCACCAGTCTGAAATTTAGTAAGGTAGAAGAGTCTTTGCACTCTCACCAGTGTTGCTTGAGTTTGAAATGTGAGATCCTATCTGGTAGGACTGTCCCAGTGAATACACTGTTATCAATAAAAAATAAAGCATTTCTCTTTCTTAAAAATTTTAGCTTTTTGTGAGAGAACCTGAGCGGAGACTGGGAGCAAGAGGGAACATCCGCCAGCATGCCTTTTTCAGGGAAATAAACTGGGAGGCTTTAGAAGAAAGAAGGATGGAGCCCCCTTTCAAACCAAGAGTGGTAAGGATAGATCTTCTTTCATTTCCACCCATCTCATGCTATTCTTTCTGAATCATTCCTTCCCCAAATATTTATACCGTCCAGCACATGCAAGCAATAAACCAAATCCAGAACCCATAGTAGTTTTTAAACCGCTTTATTTAAGGATCCAGACTCTTCAGACACAGTTCTTTAACATCACGTACCTCAAATCCTGCTTAGATTCACGGAGTCAGAACTTTAAAGGTGGACACATGTTGACCTCGTACTGAAACTAGCAGTTTAAGGCACCAAGTTAAGGCTTTCAGAATGCCCTCAAACTTTCAGGGTCACCTTCTAGAGTTGTTCTGCACATCCAGCTTCTCTGTGTAAAAGTAGAGGGAGGACCTTGGTCTTGGGCAGTCAGAATGGAAAATATTGACTCTTACTTAAATATCCAAAGGCAGATTAAATTGTTCATAGGCTGTCTGTTGTGACAGCCTATTGGTTGGGCTGCCTGTCTTGGTCATCATGACTACTCCTTTCTGATGGCCATGAGAAGCCCAGCCCTGACATGTGCACACCTGAGGAACCATAAAGTGAGGAACTCATCGCTTTCTCTGTTACCATAGGAGGGGTTTGGATGCCACTTAAAATACCTTCCCTTATCCACACAAGTAAAGCCTATTCTATAGAGATTGTCTTTCATTGCACTGCCGAGGATAAAGAAGGAAAAGCAGTTCAGGTAACCAGCTGGTCAGCTAAGTCAGGATGGAATCAATCCTATTAATAAAAATAATATAATTCAATTTGACAAGTGCATCATACTTCTATTTTACAGTCCTTCACAAGTGTTCTTGAATTGATGGGTCCAGCCTGCCACGTTACAAAGCTGTAACATCCCGGCAAGGCAGAATTCATGGATCACAGGCTCAGTGCCTCCTATATAAAAAGTATTCCCATTACTACTTCAATAGGACAGCAATAAGCAAGTGATTAGCACTGGTTGGTGGATGTTAAGACTTCAAATAGCAGTTCACTGCAGCTTGACAAGTTACTGTGTGTTGTTTGGGCTGCAGTAGCTAACTATTGTGAAAAAAAGCCGAGAGCAAAAGCATTGTCGGTTCCTTGGCTGATCTGAGCTTGCTCCCAGCTAGATGAGCTGAGCCCATAGGAAGCAGCCTGATATGGCCAGTACCATCATAATGACGATCTGAATATTAATGATTTGACACTGTTTTCTTTTTTTCTTTTCTTAAAGAAATCTCCAAGTGACTGTAGCAACTTCGACAAGGAATTTCTAAATGAAAAGCCTAGACTGTCTTGTGCTGACAGAGCACTGATTAACAGCATGGACCAAAATATGTTCCGCAACTTTTCTTTCATGAACCCTAAAATGGAGAAAATATTTTCCTGAGATCTGTCTTACTGAAGGAATTCTTTGTAATGGTTTGAGTAATACTTTGTCAACTGAAGACTGTGCATGGTTATTTTTTCAAGAACCCACCAGAAAAACACATCAGTGATAATTTGTACCATGTCTGGAGGCTTTCAGCATGTTCCAGTCTGTAGCAGATGCCAGCCACTCTTCACTAATGATGAAGTCTCTTCATGGTATCTTTTGGTCTCTCTTCTCTCTTTTCCCAATGTTCTTGAAGTTGAGAACATCTGAAAATGAGGAGGTGCCAAAACCTGTTCCCCTTTACTTGTACACACAGCCCATGAGTGTTTCTCTGTGAGAAAAGGAAAGGATCTTTGCACTTCTAGAGCTGTCAGTGCCCATTTCTGCAATTCTAACTTAGACCCACCTCCTTCTGAAGGATGAGTGGTCAGCTCAGGGCCAGAGGGCATCTGGGAAGACTTCAGGTTGGGTGCCTTTGCAACCTCCATTTGTACATGTGCAGAACTGTGCCTGTAGGCACAGAAGTTTTGAAGAAGCAAATTATCTCCCCTCACACTTTAAAAATAATCCTCACAGGTATTAGGATTCAATTTTGTACCATAAGGTTAATTGAGATGAAGAAATTTTGTAGGTACACATTCCAACATTCGTGTGTCTCAACCAGAGGCCCTGAAACTGAGGGCTCAACCGCAAAGGAGGATCATTGCAATAGCAAGCGTCAAGATCAATACAGAAACCCAGTGGTTTTATTCCTAGTACTTGAGCAGAAAAGATGGGAAGTTGCGGTCCAGAAGAAAGCATTGAAAACCCCTGTAGTAAAGCTTTAACTGTCCTCAAACACACCAGATTCAGAGCAAAATCTGGACTGCTCTTCTGGAGTTTTATTCTAAATCTGCATCAGAAATATGGAAGAGTTTTCCTCAAACCGTTCTTTAAGCATCATAAAATTTACCTTTCAGTCACAGCATTGACATATTTTACTGGAAAGTTAGTAATCAGTCCTTGTAAAGTCTGATATACTTCTTGTTGCTCTAAATGGTGTCCCGACTCTTTGGCATGCATTGCAGACATGACGGTCACAGTACAGGACCGCACACCAGGCGAGGGTGGCCCTCTCCTTCACCTCATGATATTTTGCTGCATATTCTATCCTTCGCAGTCTGTGCTGCAGGCAGTTACTGCTTGCCACTGAGACACCAGTTAAATACTGGGTCAAAATTAAATCAAAGCCCAAATAGAGGACTATGTAATATCTTAGACTTAAGCAGTCATCTCAGATGGTGTTAGGCTCTAACTGAAGTGTGTAAATTTGGAGCATCGTTGCATGAACTCCTCCAGTCCGTTAAGAAGAGAAGTTCTAGAAGGTGAGTTATCCCAAATTCAGATTCTTTTCAGAGGTGCCTTTCTGGTTCCACTGGAATGGGCTCCTAAACTGGACCTCCCAAAAAGATGAATGCAACCTTGCAGGCTGTGCAGCCGCTGCTGGGATATCGCTGGCAGCGACTGCAGGCACTGAATCCTGCAGGGCCAATAGCAGAAGTGCCTAATGTTGACAAGAAAAGCAGAATGCCCTCAGAAAGGATTCAGCCCAGTGACTTTTGTGAAATCCTTGTCTGTGCTGTATGGAGAACAAGGGGGATCTGTGCTCACAGTTTGTGCTTCTGGTCATCATGTTTAATTTGAACGGTTAACATGGATTTCTAAAATACCAGTGCAGTTTGTACAGTTTAATAAAATGTTGTGTACATTTGGAAAATGGGTGTAGAAGTGATTAAACGAGGACAAAAAATGAGGATGCTTGGAAAAGCTGTTAAAATGGCTCTGTGTTTCCTGGGGGATGTTCACCAGGGGAATTTCAACCCATAAATACACAGGATCATCAAGCATTTGGACAACTGCAACTACTCTGTGACTGCAGGAGCAATTCAAAAGCCAGATGCTACTTGCATTTTCCACTGATTCAACAAAATACATTGCAGGATCTAACTGTCCCTGGATGTGACCATGTTTATTTCTACCAAAGTGCGAAGTGCGTGGAGCTTGTAGTTTCCATCAATGACAGGCCATCTTCCTTTAACACCTAATTGAGGATCAGCCAATTCCTGGAAGGGCTTGACTGTCCATATGCTATGCAGGGAGTCTGGGTAGCATGACCCAGGCTAGAGATTGCGTTTCTGTGCATTTAAAGATAGTTGAGCAATATCCCCTCTAAATGCCTGTTAGGGATATTTTCTTGCAACAGCACAGTAATTTATGCTTGACACTAATGCAGGGAGATCCCAAGAGCATAGCCTAAGGCAAGAAGGTGCTGAATCACCTCTTGCGATTGAGTAACGGAAGAGGCTCAGGGTTTAACACCTCTCTGACCAGAGACAGGTCTCTCTACCCTCCAGCTGTGGTCCTGTATAGCAAAAGCAGCCAAACGTAAGAGCGACTTGTGAGGGAGTGCATGTTTGGTTAACTGCTAGAGCAGATACAGTGTTAGGCGTACTGCAGGGGTTTTGATGCAAACCACAAGAAGTGGCTGCTTCTCTCTGCAAAGCATCTTCGGTTTAAAAAACAAAGAAACCCATTGAGGATGGGGGAGGGAGGCAGGAGGGCTGGGTACCAGCCACCACAAGCGCGTGTGCGTATGTCTCAGCAGGGCCACAGCCTGAAAACTCTCCCAGCTGTGCCTGTGGTGTGCAAGGAGTGACGTGGTAAGCAGCAAGCGTTTTCCTGTGGTGAGAGCGATTGAGAGATAGGAGTTGACAAGGGCTGAAAGCCAAACACCCGCACGGAAATAAGCAGGAGCCCAGGCTCTCACAGAGATGATCCTTTGCCTTGGCTAAACCTGGCGCCTCCATAGCCATCTTTTCTTTTGTATTTTTTTCGTTTCCCCTCCTGCAAAAAATGTTCTTGGCATAGCAGATGGAGCTTGCCAGGTTTCATTTGCTAAAAGTCCAATCCTGTTCTGGAGCCCTGTGAGATCACAGCACTGCTGTAGGAGCGTGGTGCCTGCAAACATCAGGGCCCGACCTCCAGCACCACCTACTTCAGCCCAAGCTTTGGGAGCCCAGTCTTACTGCTTCACTTAATGGATGCACGAATTCCTACAGTTGGCATTCACCAAATTAAACCCCAGGCTAATAAATAGATCAAGATGAATGAGAGTCACCAGTAAGTGACAGCCCTGATTTCAGCCCTCCCACAAAGACGAAGCTGCCTCCAGAGAAGTTTGGTTGGCTCCAGCTCCTCAGCACAAAGCCTGGATGTAGGGTTGCCCATCCCACAGGGAAGACTGTGCTCCATCCTGCTTTTTGCCGCTCATGCAGAGAGGAAAGACAACTTTGCCCAGTGGTTGTAAGACACATCTTGCAGTTGTGCCAGTACAGCTTCAAACAGCACATACTGGAGGTAGGTATGCTCTTCCTTTTACTGTTGTATTTGCACCTTAAAAACACAAGAGAGAGACACTTAAAAGCCAAGAGGGAGATCACAGCTGCGATCTAAACCGATCTCTCATTCCAAGAGGTACCAGCTCAGCTAGTGTATCACCTACAGCTACTAAGATCATAATCAGTATGTGACCAAAGTGTGCCTTGTGGTGTTGTGAAGCCAGTGGAGGTCTCAGTGCAGATCATAGGAAGCTTTTCTACCTTTCTTGCTTACAAAGAAGCTTTGTCTTTGCTGTATCACAGCAGCCAAGACAATGCATGCACAGCTGGTGAAATAAGAAATGAATATATTTCTGGCTCTTCTGTAACTGGCACTGGTTGCAAACCAGTGGTCCTGTACAGCTCAGCAACTGTACCTGAGCACACTAGGGTCTGGTCTACTGTTGGTGACAGACACAATGGAGTCCTTTATCATCTATGTTAACTTAATATTTAAGTACACAAGGATATAAAGTAAAAGGAGAGTAAAAGGAAAGTAAAAAGAAAGAAAGAAAGAAAGAAAGAAAGAAAGAAAGAAAGAAAGAAAGAAAGAAAAAGAAAGAAAGAAGCATTGAGTTGTGAAAGATGAAACAGGCACAGAAAAGGAAATTAGGAGAGAAGGAAGGGATACAGGTTGGTATAACTTTATGCAACACTTCCCTTCATTCAATGATTTCAACTACAATTCAGCCGTTTTGCTTCAAAGCCACGAGTATCTTCCCAGAGTTGCTTTTGCAGTAATACTGAAGTACAAGATTTCCCAACATTTTAGCTGGTGGGAGAGTCTGAGACTAGAACAGACGAACAGCTCTAATCTGTCCTCCTGGGTGACACAGGGCAGCCACTTCTACCCTGCCATCTCCTTCAGAAATGAAAGAATTTCTGTCCTGAATCTAGGTTCAGATGCCAATAAAAACACATGAATTTAGCCCTCTACAAAGCAGGAATGCAGTTCACCTTGAGTCACGAATCTTCACTGAGACATGCTGGGGTATCCTGGAGGACTTCCAGGTACCCCTCCAGTGAACAAGGATCCCTCCTACAGTCTGTGGTGTATCCCCCAGCCGTGTTACCCCAAAGTACCCCCAGTAGCAGTTGGACGCCTCTGTGTAAGCAGCTGAATCGAACCCAGTGCAGGTGATGATGTCCAGACAGTGAATGAGTTCACACGACAGCAGGCACCTACACTCAACGGTCAAGACACTCCTTGTGGCAGGGGCATGTCACTGCTCAACACGTATGATTTGTTGTTGTTGTTTTTGCCACTGGGTTGCTAAAATACCACCTGCTTGAAACCAAGTGAAAAGGGCAGCACGGGATGACTCACGTCCTGAAAAGCACCAGAAACAAATTGCCTTCACCATGGTGCTCACCAGCCTCCCAGCCAGAGGAATCCAGTCAGTGCCAGCAGCGACTGGTGTGAGCCCCATGGAAGGTGAACTGGAACTACATCCATGCAGTGGCTGTTTGTGGGACACTTACCAGCACTGAACTACTGAAACAGACTGACCTAGAGACTGGAAAAGTCATCATGCTCTGTCCCCATCAAGGAAGGGCCTTGCAAGAAGTGACATCAAAAATGAGTCACGAGCAAGTCGCCTGTGGTTACTAAAGAAACTTCAGGAAGGAAATTCTCAATCGTCATGGTACATCTTCATTAAGGGGGACCAGAGGACACTATATCTCCATTACCATTGGTAAGCCTCTTCCCTTCTCTCACACTAAAGCATTGATAACCAGAGAGGCATAAAGCTCAAGATTTATGATCTTTTGAGAACTGTCTTTGGTTTCAATCTCCACAAGGACATTGTTTCATTTTGAATCTGAGGATCTGCTGAGTCAAAAATTCGAAGCAAAACACTGCCATAAATCTTTGTCCAGCTCCATAAAAATCTCGTAGAACCTCACTATAAACCATTAACACCTCTTGAAATTTCCTCAAAAGGTCAACAAGGCCTAGTTGAACCTCTCAGTGTGTTTAAGTTAGAGCAAAACTGTGAACTAGCAATATTTAACACAAAGTTGCAAAGAGACATGACTTAGGGGAAAGATGATCTTGTGGTTAAGGTGCTATTGAGTCTCTGTAGACCTAGATTTATTACCCAGTTCTGCTGTATGTATCTCCTGTGACCTGGTGCAAACTGTCTTGCAAGGCTTCAACTTTTCGTCCTCTGAATGGATGTAGTTCGTACTCTGTTGCTCTGAGTTATTCACTTGTCTTGGAATGGGATTCTGGCTCTACTAAGTGGAGTTAAGTCACCTTTAAAGTTCACTAAAATTTATTTAGGTGCATCCAAGTTAATCATCTATGCTTCCTCTATTGTCAATGTAAAGAGTCGAAGAGTTTCATTCATCCCATCCTAAGACAGACACCCAGAGTAGTCCATGGGACTTTCTCTGCCTTCTTCTAGAAAGGGGGGTGAGTCCTGCCATGTGTGTATTTGTGCATCACCTTGGGGTTCATTTGAGCCTTACTTTTGGATAGATATAGTATTGCCATTGAGTAATTCAGCAGTAAATAAAATTGCCTCATCTGGCTGTGAATGACACTTGGCTCTCCCAGGACTGGTGCTGAACAAATGTGCTGTATGATGGTACTGAGGTCTTTGTGGTGACATTCTTATTTGGTAACTAGAGCTAGGAACAGCCAAGGAGCTGGTCCATCTCACCATTCACTTGCCTAGGTTAGACTTCATCTGGTTGTCTGTAAGGCTGTTACAGATGCTGTTGAAATTCTTAAAGATAAACAGCATCAAGTGCTCTCCACTCATTCACTGAGCTAATTATTTCTTCATAGAAGATTTTCATGCTGGTTGGTCAGACTTGATCATTGTTTTATAAATCCATGCTGGCTGCTCGTAATCAGCTGCTTGTCCTTAGAAAGTTTGGAAATCACTTCCCAGAGAATTTTCTCCATCACCTTCTCAGGGATCATGGTGACTGGCCTGTAGTCCTCCTCAGCTTCCTTCTTGACCTTCTTGAAGATGGGAGTGACATTTGTTTTCTTCTAGTCCGCACACCAAATGAAAGGCAGATTAATGAGGTAGGGCTTAATCACTTCAGAGCAAATAGCCCTTGCATGTCTGTCTATATGCCTGGATGTAGGCCATTGTAGCCTGCCTGCAGCTTAGCTTAGAAAGCCCCAGCTGCTAAGCTGCAGAAGTTCCCCACAGTCCACTCCATAGAGAAGTGGGGTGTTTGTGGGTAGTGAGTGATGCATTAGTCTTTAAAGCATTCCAGGACCACAGCATAATTGGTATGTAGCACTCCAGGGTATGGTCAATCATTCTGAGATTTCTCATTAAAGCAATGATGTTACCTCCAAACCTCAAGTGGGTTAAAAGCTTGGCTAAATAACTTAAGAGTATCATACGAGATACTCATTAAGAAGGACCTACAAGAATGCTTCAGGGCACAGGCTCTTCCTCATTCTACATTTTCACATGTTAAATTAAAGAAAAGAAGAAAAAAAAAAAAAAGACTAATCTCTGTTCCAAAAGGCAACTGGGATCTGTCTGGGACCCAACTGTTACTCTCAAACCATGCTGCTCCACTGCCTAAACAAAATCCTGCCAGTATATGCCAGCAGAGGTGAACTATGATTTTAACAGTCACCTGGAGGAAAACATGTTGTTTGAGTGGAGAGAAAATAAAAATTAAGCATTACATCTAATTTGTGTTGTGGCCTTTTATTTTAAAGGGACATAAACAGAAAATGTTCAGACATCAAAGGGAGAATCTCAGTTTTCACTTCAATATTCTTTTTTATTAGTGTTGTTAGCCTCCCAGTAGCGAAGGAAATGAGTTCTCCAGTAATCATTTCCATCTAATTTTCAGCTCCGTTCTATTGATAGCATTGTGTATAACCTTTTTTTCTAACAGTTACTTTAAATTGTGTACTTTGATATTCCGTTCTGCTGGTGAGGAAAGAAAAATCCGTTCTAAAAAAAAAAAATATTATCTCTGCTGTACATGAGCTTGGCAGGGTAATGTGATATCTTAGAGAGTATATTTATTTTAAATCATTGGTATTTTCCACCAGGGTGAAATTCTTCAAGATATAACCTCTCATTGCCTCCTTCCTTCATCCCCCAAATGTCATGGGGCCAAAGTAGTGGAGAAACAGGGACAAAATATCAACCCTTTTTCAAAAGAAACAATAATCCGCCCAGCAAATCAAGTCAGTTCTGGTCATACTAGGCATAATGAAAAGAGTAAAAAACTGCCAGAATGGGGAAAATGGAGCACGCTTTATCATAAGGATAATAAATCCCATACCACAGTGGCATTTGTGAGATAGTGAGGTAGGAGTCAGCAGTGATACGAAGTGACCTTTCTTGAAAAAGTTGGTGTTAAAACTTAATAATACATTTTAGTTCTCCTGGAGGTCTGTTGACATAGGAACTCAAATGGGAAGAAGAACATTAGCTGTTTCTTTGTGTTAGACTGTCTCCACACCAAATCATGCACTTGCTTGTCTTTTTTTAGAAGGACAAAAAAAGCAAGAAATAAACAGAAATTCTCCACAAAAGATCATGGCAGATTTGGCTGAAAAACAGCCACATCTGGGCCAAAAGTAGGGCTATAACCTGCTACTATGAGCTGTTGTCTTAAGATTTCAATTGCAAGTCTTGGTGGAAAACAGCAACCATTTCACATGCTGAAGTGGACTAACTGCTCAAGGGACACAGGCATATCAGCTCAAGCCATTGTTTTTAACAGCAGCAACCATCTTGAAGCAGCTCTTATCTTCCAAATGAAGGGTGCTTGATGGACCTCTTGGGAGCTGTGAAGTTGTTCTTCATCAACATGGGAGCATACAGGAGAATAAGATCTCCTGCACCTGAAGTACGAGAAAAATTTGGGTTTAGACATAGCTGAGAACGTGACTAGGAAAGTTCATGATACAGGCTGGGACTGCAAAGGACCACTGCAAGAGAAAAGGTGCATTTGTTCTTGGTATGGAGAAATAACAAAATATGATCCCTATGGAGTAGATCTGAAATACACATTTCTTCCTCGCCATCAGAGTTCAGCCAAACACCGACCCTAACACAGAAGGCTTGTGGTAATGCTATAATCAAGTTCTTTTCAGTTTAGGAAGAAATAACTAAGCATTCAAATGAAGCCAGCTTCCTACCATGCCTTTCCTCAGGTATAACTCTTAGTGTCCCTAGTATGATGCCTGATTTACATAGGGAATTAGACCCAAACAGCTGCCTATTTCTTTGATCAGAGATTTCGGATTAACCTTGTGCTTCTTGAGTAGAGACTGCTGCTAAAGTGACCTTGGCCAGATATTAAAACAGAAAGGTGGAACCACAGTCTAAAGAATGTTTTTATTTGAGTGTGGCTCTGCAGGAAGTGCAAACCTTGCTTAATATGGTGAAGATCTGTTTTCTTCAGGGTCTATAGACCCTGAAGTTAATAGGTGAATGTTAGGTTCTTGGATTCATTTTCTCTGATAGCACAAGCTGTATTTCTCTCATCTGACTTTAGCTATTCAGATGCTAGGGTCTAGTGTAGCAAGTCAGGTGCATTGTCCATGCAGTCAGACACATTTGGATGGTGGTTCATCCCATCCCAGATAAGCTGCTTAAAAAAAGTTGAACAAAACACTCTCCAGATGCCTTTATAACTAACATAGGCTAAAAGCCTTTCAGACACCCAAAGCTAGGCAAGAGTGTGCCTATGACACACCTGCAGTCTGGGTAATACAAGTGCAAGTGCCATGGAGACCAGATCTGTGATTTATACATGCAAAAGTACACAGTGTAGATGTTTGTACCTGAACAAGTACAGCCTCAAATCCCTCCATAGTCTCTGAGGACTAATTATTACTGTCAGAGAACTTGCAGCACAAGTCATTTAATCTTTAAGTAGATACCCACATAATTCGTGCGCTAAACTTCCTCAATGATTTTGACTAGGTGTCCATTGACTATCACAGGACCAGGAGAGCTGTCTCCCATATAGGCACCTAAAGTGACTTAGAATTAGGAGAGATGAATCCCCTTTCAGGTGAAATCAAAACAAGAAGATCACAACCTGCACTAATTAAACTATAAGCTAATAGAGTCAGCAGAGTGGCTGTGTGGGCTTTGTAGTCCACCTGGGCTGACCAAGCCTCCCCCAGAGAGCTAAGTATTTATTAGCTAGATAGTGACCACCTAGAATGCTGTTTTGTCAAACTTTACTGTGATATCTGTGCTGTCTTTGGCTATGTTCCTGGTGATAACTCCAACAGGCTGAACTTATCTCACCAGTCCCTCAATTCCTTGGTCTGCAATCTCTGATTGAAGAGAAATAAACCCATCCTGAAGTGTCCTCATCCAAAAACTTCACTGCTGTTAGTCCAAGCTTACATCACTGTAAATTAAACCAGAATCCCTTGGTCCCCATCATTTCAAATATCTCCTGAGGCCTTGACAGTGGTAGGGCACCAGTGGACTGGAACCTCTTCCCTTCATATTGCCCACCTGTGCTTTTGCATCCCTCTGCACATGCTGATGCTCATCCTCCTCTCGCCTTTCATTATATAGAAGGGTCATTTCATTAGCCAAAAAGGTTTCAGAATTTACCTCATGCCAGTAATGTCTGCTTCAGGACAAGGTAAAAAAAAATCCCAGAAGTCTCAGTAAGTTAATTTTAAGGAAAACTTATTCAAGAAGCTTTAATGGCCATCAAAATATTCTTCTTGTCAGGAACAGAAGTCACTTTAATTTACTACTAGGCATAGCATCTTCCTTCAGTGCTCTTAGAGGTGTCCTCAGCAAGTTTAGATCTTGGATCCACAATCTGAATGCCTGGCCATCTTTGGACATGAAGATTTCACTCATATCAGACTCTCAGCTGCTTTTTCTCTCATTCACTCATTCTGTTTAAATTATTCCTTCCTTTTTACTCAGTCAGCTGAGAATTGAAATTTGCCGATGTCAGGATCTCTGAACAGATGGGAGAGCAATATTGATTATGCAGTCGAGAGTAGAACATAAATAGCTTGTTAAAAGTAAATAATAATGGCTTAAATGTTGTGTACAAACCTTTATAAAACCCAGTGAAGCAAACAAAATAATCCTTCCAGAAATCTATCTGAGTTTTTAACAAGGTGATGAAATTCAGGAGCCTTTTTCACTTACCTATGTTAGTGCTCATATAACAGCTGATTGAATTAACAGTCCGGAACTGCTGGAGACAAGCCTACCTTCAACGTTTCCACCAAATGAGATGTTTGCAACTGATCTGTGAAAGGGAAAAGGGAACTGATGAGGGAAAGAGATGCAGGAGGACAGGTGCTGCAGAGTACAAGCCAGTTTTGTTCAGAGTAGAGGGAGAAATTTATTTTTTATTATAGATTCAGAGCCTGGGCCTGAGCTCACTCTGCTGTGTGAGACACTCAGATTGGTGTCTAAGGCAGGGCATGATGTAAAGCCATGCATGAAATGTGTCCATTTTAATTTTGGTTCAGGTCTGATATGTATGAAGTCCTTTTGAACTGAGAACAGTGTGAAGCCCATGCTCAAAATCCATCCATCCCTCCATCCACTAACCTCACAGGACCTGACTGCTCCAAATGGTCACATTAGGTAGAAAGTTAATTAAAATTTTAAGGTTAGGCAACAAACAGGAGATTTGGAGAAAGAAAATGATTTCGAGTTTGGGCTGCTATTACCACTGGTGTAAGTGCAGAGCTTTCCTGATTTACATCTATGCCAATCAGCCAGAATCAGGCCGAAGTCTGCAGTAGAGACGGAATAAGTCTCTCATGGGGAGTGTTCAAAGTGACAGAATCATAGAATCAGAATCATAGAATGATTTGGGTTGGTAGGGACCTTAAAGCCCATCCAGTTCCAACTCCACTGCCATGGGCAGGGACACCTCCCACCAGATCAGGTTGCCCAAAGTCCCATCCGACCCAGCCTTGAGCACTAGGATAAGGATAGCTTAAAATGGGGAACAGGAGGTTTTGTTGTTGTTGTTGGTTTTGTTTTTGTTTTTGTTTTAACAGAAAAAAAAAGGAATATTGCAAATTATTTATTTGAGAGAAAGCAGAGTTTTCTTTGGGACTAAGTCCCTGTTACTTTTGCATCAACCTGTTTTAGCTCCAGCTCAACCAATAACCAGGAGTGGCCCAGCAGCACCTCCACTTTGCAGGCATTCAGACGGGTGCACAAGGACTTGCACCCATGCAGAGGCACCCATGCACCCACACTGTTAGCAGGGTTGGTCCTTTCCCCTAAAATGCTGATGTTCTGAAGATGTCTCCTTTAGAGGGACATTGCTTCCCTCAAGTGTTCATCACTGCTGCTGCAGAAAGAAACAAGCTGGGATCTTACTGCCTTTGTCTCCCTAGAAACAACTACCTGAACAGAGCAGGAATTCAAACCATACAGGAGTCCCCTAATTGCTAAATGACCTCAACCTTTTGTCCTGAGCCCTGGTTTTCATCCATCATGTGTGGTTGGGCACTGTGAAGTAGCTCCATGCTTTCTTCTCACCCTGATGCAAGGAGCTAGGAGGAAAATCTGCCTTTTGCTCCTATGATATTTCAAAAGCTTTCAGTGGCTGGTTTCAGAGAAACTGAAACAACTGTGAACAGGTTTTGTTTTCGGAACAGAACTTTCAGCTGAAATTTCTTAGAGATTCAAGGTTCTTTGGAAAAGTCGCTATTTGAAGAAAAAGTGAAAGAGATCCCAAAGACAGGGTTTTCAAGCAGATCTGCCCTTTCAATAACGGGGTAAATTCTTGAGCCTAGGACTTTCAGCAGAAGCCACAATCTAGGAATATGGAATATGGATCAATGCAGTGAAAGCAAAAATTTCACATTCTCATAAGAAAAAAAAAAAAACAAAAAAACAAAAAAGAAAGGAAAAGGAAAAGGAAAAGGAAAAGGAAAAGGAAAAGGAAAAGGAAAAGGAAAAGGAAAAGGAAAAGGAAACAATCTATTACAAAATTAAAATAATAACTGCACTTTCTATGAATAACTAACCTGTGGAACTTACTGCCAAGGGACAGTAATGAGTTTATCAGTACACTAAATGTTTCAGTCACTTTTGATGAATCACTTGTGTAATAGTAAAAAAAAGTAGTAAGAAAACCCATAGCTGGGTTAGATCTATAGTCCTCCTGGTGCACAAACATCTCCCCACCCACGATGTGTGCTTGCACGGGGGAAAAGTCTGAGAACAGAGTGATCCTTCCTATTTTTCCTCACTTTCAGCTTGAAAGTAAAAAGTAAAAAAGGAACAGGATGATCAACAGAAAAAAAAAAAATTGTGATAATGGCAATACAGGAGTAAAATTTCATTTCACACATTTACCAGAGATTTCCAGGGTGATCTTAACAATGCGCAAATATTCCCTCTGCACTACATTTCCCTTCCTGTAAAACAGAGACAACAAGTCTTCTGTAAAAAGGAGGTGTAGTAAGGGTAGAGCCCTAACACTTTGGAAATACTCAGCTAATGTGGTGATGAAAAACACAGACTTCTAGATGAAAAGACCAATAAAGGAAAATTTGTTTAGGTCAAGTTACTCCTGATTCACATCAAAAAGGAGAGAAGTTCCTACAATGAAGAATTTTCCTTTCGAGCAGAAGGATGCTGTCTAACAACACGAAGGCATTGCATCAACATTAAAAGGAATTGCTGCTATAAACAAGTTATTTGATAAACTGAGAATCTTTTGTTTGTTTGCCTTAATTATTCACAAACAGGTGGTAGTTTTACTAATTTGCTTTTTATTCAAAATAGTTGGTGTAAACATATTTTTGTCTCTCTGATGGCAGAGCAGTAGTGTTCTCATTACTCCTTCCTGGCTATTTGTGCCACATGTTGAATATTAAATCACACAGCAGTGATGATGACTGTGCTACTACAGCATCAGCTGTCTCTAAAAGGAGGAGAAAAAAAACTTTCCTTTTTTTTTTTCTCTGTTGGCAAATTATCTGCAAAAAGCTCAGCATTGTTTGAATAATAAAAAGCTTTTACAGATGGCCACAAAAGCATTTGCAACAAGAGTATTCTCATGAATATTTATTCTCACCAATTCTCCTGACAACTTAACTTTCTGCAGACATTCCTATGAGTAAACACTCAGTCTCAAAAAAAAAAGCAAATAGAAAGGTTTTGCACATAAACAGAAGAACACTTACAGATTATTTATTTTGCAGCACTATCTAGAAATCTCACCCAGAAGAAAAGCCCTCTTGTGTTCAACTTTTTAGATGCACAGAGGGAAAAATTACCTCCTTCCTGAAGAGCGCAGTGTAAGCACACAAAACAAATGACAGGACGTTGCCCTCATTTTGCAGACAAGGAACTGATGTTCACCACAACAGAAAGGCATGCCTTAAACTAGATCGCAAATGGCAGAATCACAGAATTAACCTCTGCTCTCTCTGAATTCCCATGTTTGCCCAATGTTCAGACCTATATGCTTTTTACCAGTCAGTTAGGGACTTTTCAGTGCATTGATTTTTGGCTTTTTTCTCTTCCACAGCTCTGAGGAACACACTACCCTATGTAAGCAGTGTGTAACCGCCTTATGGTTAGTATCGATACATTTCGTACCCTTGTAGAGGAAAGAGCTGAACGAGCGTGGACTATTTTGCCTCATCCGTATTCCACACACATTACATGATTTTTGAAACAAAGGCAAACAGGGTCTATTTATGGATTGCCATAGCAAATACAATTTGAATGGCACAGCACATCAGTGCAAGGCAGAGATGCTGGAGGTATGGAGGCTGACGTATTCACTCGGGACACTTGTACCCATATGGTTCTTTTACAGGAGTTGAATCATTGCAGATTATGTCCGGTTGAAAGGAAAGAGCATATTCTGTGGTGTTTAAAGATGTCACACTCATTACAGAGCTTTCAGAAACGAGTGAGTCAGCAGGAGAAACACAATGCCAGTTCCAGCTATTTGGCAGTTATTTAAAACAAAACAAACAGAAACAACAACAACAAAAAAAAGCCTCTTGTGAATTCAACAGATGAAGTGAATTCCCTGCTTTGCAAGGGCTAACATGTTTGCACTGAGGCAAGGGGCATTTTTATTAACATAAAGGTGACTCCAGTTCAGTTATTTGTTCAATGAATTATTCAGTATTTTCTTTTAATCTCATTAAATGTGGATGTGTGTAAACAAATTCTGAAGGTGCAGAGAAAATCAAAGACCATCAAAAAGCATGTGCAATGGTGGAAAAGCAGCAGGACAGACACCCTACGGATGCACAAAAGAACGCAGCCAGATTTAACCCAACCAATGAAATGTACACGAGGGCTCAGAATGCCATCTGACTTCTTGTGTACCACATAGCTTCTCGTGTGTCTCTTGCCTTTCCTTTGCATGGCTGGATTATTGCAGCTGTGCTTCCAGCAGTGCTTAGATAATGGATGAGCCTGTGACACACAAAACATATCACTGAAACCTTAAGATACTCAGGCCCCCAAGTGAAAACAGGATCAAAATCATGCAGTGCAGGATCAGGCAGCTTAAATTCCTCCTCAGCCAGTGTGTCTGGTGTTTCCCAGTGGTGTTTCAAAGCCTTCAGAGATGCTGTATGGTCAGAAAACTTGCTTCATGGATTTAGGTAGAATTTAGGTACCTGAATATAACTCGCCTCATTTCTTTTTGATTTCTTTGATGCTTATCTCCCTTTAAGTGGAAGTTGGAAACCTGAAGACACCTTAGATGGTACAGCAAAATGTGATTATCCAAAGCTCTCTTGCACAGACCTAAGCTCTCCGTGCCTGTACATCTACCAAAAATCAAGAGAGTCTTGGATGGACTATGCAGACATAAGTGGAACTTAAGAAACAATGTTTTTCACTTTTGCCCATCTGGTATCTAATATATGACAAGGACAAAAACTTGAGAGTTGCATGTCCAGCATCTGATCACTGGAGCTCTGGAGCCAGCTAAAAAAAAAAAAAAAAAAAACAAAAACAAACAAACAAATAAAAAAAAACCTGAGAAAGAAAGAAAACAACAACAACAACAACAAAAAAAACATTTTCTGTTCATGAGTTGTCTGTACTCAGACTTGTAATTGTCAACAACTCATTTGACAGTCACAATTATTTGAGGGGTGCTTTGTGCAGCCATTGCAGCCTATTGTTTTGAAACAGCTGTCTTCATTTTCACTTTATTAGCCTTGTTGTGTGATGATCTCACTGTAAATCCTCCCTTCGTCCACTAGTTCTGGGCCCATAACACACTTCTCTTCTAGGCAGCCCTGTTTGGCCAAAAATTTGGACTAACAACTCTTCTGGTTAAGAGGAACACTCCATTTACAGGAATAACTACGTGCTATATCTTATATAACTTATATAACTTATGTAACTATGTGCTATATCTTCATATAATGAATCCCCAGTGTTCAGCTGTTGAAAATCACCCTAACCCTAACCCTAATGCTGTTTTACTTACAGCCCTGCCTGAGCACAGAAGTAATCCTCGATCACAGCCCCGTATCCATTGCAAGCTACCTCCTAGTGCTCTGGTGGATGGTGGTCTGGGGCTTGGTACAAGCATACTTTTATCTAATGATTTTGTCTCTCCTGAAGCTGTTCTCCTCAGACTGAGAACAGAATGAAATCAAAAAAGTATTAAACAAGCTAGAGTTGCAGAGATTTGCTCACTGTCAGTCTGTTTGTAAACAGGGGAAGGTTCAAGCAGATCTGAAGTCTGGTCTTGCAGCTAACTTTTTATGAACTTTGTCGTTTTTGTGTGCTGGAGAAATGTCCTCTTTTCTCAGAACTCCTCTTCCTTGCAACTACATCTCTTATTCACGTGGCACTGGCACCAGCCTTTTTTTTTTTTTTTCCATAGTTCAGAGATACTTTTTCTCTGAAACAGAAAACACAAAACACATTGTAAGTAGATCACCCTTGTGTATAGTTGAGTCAGATCCAAAAAGAAGAAAAGAACAGACATGTTCAAAACCAAACAACGGCATGAAAGAAAGCTCTCCAAGGCACAGTTGGCTCATAAGAACCTCTTTCCCAGTGCAATTTCAAAGAAAGCCTTCAGGGAGACTAATCTCAACCATATTCAGGGCTACTGTACTGGCTCTAAACAGCTCCCTCTTTAACCCCCTTTTTACATAGATGAGGACAAATCCAGCAATACCCTCTGTTGTCTTACTCTCCTCCTCAAAACACGGTCATGTCACGACAAAGGAAAGAAGGGGCCAACAGACAGGGGCCAGGACAGGAGTGGTGGGTGATATTTGCCCACAATGACAAATTTGATTTATTCTAGCATTACATCATCATGATCCAGCTTTTCCAAAATCCTGATGGGTTTGACAAATCCACCTGCTTAAGGAAGAAGTTGCTCCTGGGACAGTGGTGTGGTTACAGCTAACACATAAGGTTGGTAAGTCCAGTTAACGTCCCTTGGTGAGAAAGTAATGCAGGTGCTTAAAATGATGTGGGGAGACAGGTCAAGCCCAGCAGATCCTGATGGCTGAGGGAATACACCCGCAACAACAACAACAACAACAGAAGTGCAACAACAACAACAACAGAAGTGCGTTTGTTGCCTCAGTTTCTCACCTTTTGCTTTGCACTCCTGTCACACTTCCCCAAGGAAACAAATCACATCCTTTCCCTCAAGGCTGTTGCTCTTTTGCTCGCAAGGGGATGGAATATTTATTTTTCTTCTCTTTTCAGTTTATTTAAAGAATTATTTTTCTTCTCTATCAGAATAAACCTATGTGTTGAAACTTTGACAATCTATTGGTTTCAGTCTCACCTTCTAGGACAACCTATAGCAGCTCCCAAGCAATGCAGAGAGAAATGGGAAAACCCCAGTTAGATATGTGATTTAAACCCATGATGATTTGCAGGGACTGTAACTCCCGTTCAGGACAGAACCCTGATCCCAAAGCTAACTTTAATTACTTGGATAATTACATAGCTCTGAAAGTCACTTTGATCCAACTCTATGAACATGACTACTATACTTCTAGTGTGAAAGCACTGATAAGTGATTAAGGCAACCTAAAACACAAATCTGACAGACACTGCCATCCAGTACGGTCAAGGGGAAAAAAAGTAGTTAAGGTTCAGGTGTCTGAGATGAAGTCTGAATGTAGCCCATGCTTAAAGATTCCTCAGTTTCGTTGGGATGATCTTGCAGAAATGTCCAGCAGACTTCATGAATTGCACTGTGCCCATCAGCTTAGCGCCCCAGATATCATGTCAAAAGCAATCTGAGCAAAGAAAGGATTTCAGTCTTCATTTTCCTCCTCCTCCTCATCTAGCTAAATAAAGCTTACAATCCTGTTCTCTGATTGCTTCTCTCCTTACCTCTTTCTTCCTGCTCCATTCACCTTCTTGGCCTATTTCAACCATAACTAATAGGCAGAAGGGAAAGAGTGCCTACAAAGAAAGCCACCCTGGTCAGAGCCCTTTCTATGGTCCTGAGGTCCCATGGGACAATCTGGCCTTCTCCTCCAACCAAGATCAACTCTTTCACCCTCAAGACAGGTCACATCAAAACTGACTTTTGAAATACTCTTTGACCCATGTTAAGTTTTGGACAATGGAAGTTTTCTGGAAGAATATCAGCCAGCAAAGTTTTATTTTTTAATTTTTTAAACATTCTAATAACTGAGCAATTGCAGCCCAGTGCTCAGGAAGATCTTTAGCTGTTTAATTTCCTATTACAGACGCAGCCACATGGATACAATACTGCCTTTGTCATGAGCAGACACACTGCAAGAGCTCAGCTATTGCAAGTTTTGCTTTGAAGCAACCATATGGTCAGATAGCATATATGGACTGGCAGGTCAATAACCTATTTACCTATATTGACCCAATAACCTATTGGCAGGTCGTAAACCTTGCAGATTACACCTTATCTCCTCTTTTAGCCAGTGTGAGCCTCAAAGTTTCACAGAATACTGAAGAGGAGAGGTTTTTTGAAAGAAATCGGTCCTTACCAAATAGCTCTAATTTGGAGAACAGCAGTAGCTACACACATAACATGTGACAAATAATTTCCTCACATGTCTTTCCCTGATTTTTTTTTTTTTTTTTTGGTATGTGTGTTCTCAGCATCAGCAGATGGGGATTTTTCTTCAAACTCTGATCCAAGCTGATGGTCGGTTATTGCTTAATTCCCTTGAATCATTTATAGCTCTTCCGCAAGCAACACTTTCCGACTGTTACGAATTCAGGCTGACTGTAGATGTTGATCATATGAATTGTAATTTGATGCCACTTGGTCAGAAACCGATCTGACTTCCTGACCTTCTGGTAGAGCTTGTTAGCAAAGTTTGTTGCTGAGAGAATGAGGAAGTTAAGGGGATATTTTATTGTTCTGAGTGACCAAGCCTGCTCATTTGTGATTGCTGGCTGGCCATCCTTGTGAGACAGTGAGCCCAGTTGAGGTAGGTCCCAACATTTTTTCTTGTCCCCACTTGAGTGACTGTTACACTTAGAACATGGTTCTAATGTGCTTCAATTTTTGCTTGCAAATTTGAAATGTTTCTAATGAATTGCTCTAATTAGCTATTTGAGTGGAGTTTTCACCCAGCAAATTCATTTGCTAAAATGTATATAAAAGAATATCAATTGTGAGTGTGCCTTGAAATCAGAGTGAATACCCATGGTACCTATTTGACAGTAATTGCTGTGAAGTAGTAAATCCAAGGGTTATTTTATGCCTGAAATCATGATTCCTGAGTACTGAAGGTGTCTGAAGCTGTTATAAATACCCACTTCACTTGTACAGATGCTGAATCCAGTTGAGGTTGGGCATGAGAGAAAGTCATTTCCATCTGAAACCCAGTTGTTGGCTTAAATAAAATAAGCTGGCTAACATAGCTAATTTCCTGCTGCTGAGAAGCCATACCAATAACTGCCAACCCTAACATCACTCCCTGCAGAGGAGCCTGAAGCTGGATGAGTGAGGGTGGTTGCTCCTCAGCTCCAAGCTGTGCGAATAAGGCATCCTCCCTGGTCATCACCTCTGAGATCGGGGAGAGATGGAGCTGCCACCCCTGCTGAAGAAGGACAACAGGGTGTTCACACCCCTCTGAACCGTTACGTGATGATACTCTCTAATAAAGTTTTTTTATTATTATTTATTTATTTATTTATTTTTCCCCTGGGCCTCCTCTGTGCTGTCTGTGCAAGAGCTGTGAGGCTGGGGAATACTATGATTTATTTGTATTACAAGCCTGTCTAATAGAACTGCACATTCCTGGACCATAAAACGCTGCCTCTTCCTCCTTCTCCCTAGCTGTTAATATCTCAGGTGAGCATGACACCAGGGCTCACAGCGTGGGAAAAAGCTGTAATCTCTTTCCTGCAGACTTAAGATGAAGAAGCTAGCCAGTGATAAGACTCACCATAAATGAGTGACACTGGGCAGGTTGGAAGGCAAACCTTGAGGTTGTGTTATACTACCCTAAGAGGGTCCCAGCCCCTATCAGCATTAGGCTGTCAGATGCACCCTTGTCTTCCAGCAGCCCCTTCTTCACATCCTCCCCGATTCAAGTTAAGACAATACCCATAGCCTTACCCTCAATGTTGTTCCAAGCCCCTTTATCTCTCTCCTTGAGGTCCCTGTGATATCAAACATCTTCATGGATGGAAATTCTCTCCTTGCCACAGACTGATAGATTGTGCCAATGGATATATCAGTCCAGCCCAAGCCTCCACCCCTGAATTCTCTTATCATACCCCTCCAGTAAGAGCCTTGTCCATGTTGTTAGCTTGTGAATTTGCTGGTGACTCTTCAGCAAAACTGGCTGGAAAAAAATCAGCTGAAGCAGAGAGGGGTTTTTTTGTTTGTTTGTTTTTGTTTTTGTTTTTGTTTTTAAGTGTAATAGCAACCATCCACACTAATAATCTAGCTACATGAGATGATGCTCCCATGTAGTGGGATCACCTTGCATGTCATGGCTTGGCTCTAACCTGCCAGCCTTCAAAGCAAGGCTGTGAGTGAACTGCCAGCTGGGAATGATCCTTGGACTGGACTAATTGCTAAATGTGGGAATGGCTTAGGGGTAAAACTTAGTAGAAACAGGGCAAATTTATGCCAAGGAATGTTCTAACATATGGAGAGCAGCCAACAATGCTCCCAGCACGCTTGAAAATATTTTATCTATAAAACTGTACCTGGAGTGTGTATCTATACTAATATAGGTAACTCCAGTGGGACCTGGTCCACGGCAGGAATTTCTGGGTACGCCTCAAAACAGATCACATAATCAACACAATAATAGTACAGTGTCAATCTTATCATCATTTCAAAACTGTGGGCTCTAATCTCAGTTTTCACAAACAGCAGTTATGACATATGTTTTTGTAATCAGCAGCAAATCTGTTATTAATTCAAATCTGACCAAACATCACCTATTTCGTTTTGGTTTGGTTTGGTTTTTTTTTCTGCAAACAGGTCAAGGTCAAAACCCAAGCACCTATGTAACCGCACGGTAGAAATGACGTAGAATGACATGTACAAAAATTGCTATGCATACCCTTTTCATATATATGGGTTCATTGGGCAAAATTTAGTCTGACAGTGCCCCAGTTTTCTGACCAGCTGGTACCCACTTATCTTTCTTTTGCAGGTATTTTTCCAATGCAGAAGATATTGGTGTGTGAGGCCAAGGGATGGAGAAACAGAGCCCAGCACTAGGCTGAGCCTGGGAATGTGCCCTTGAGCAGGGGCCATTAAAAGCTCAGGACCTTGTAGTGAGTCCTGTGCAGCGGATGCAGAGCTGTGCCATGGTCCTGTCACACCTCACCAGCAGTCAATGCATTGGGAAGACATACTCAAAAGAAATTTGCACACCCAGGCACCTGGAATATTGTGCACTCTTCCCCTGTGATGAAGGAGAATACATCTGTCCTACCACCGTTACTCATAAGTCCTTTGGTCTATCAGCCTGGTGATCACCCACACCTAGGTGATACTGAGAACCTCTGTGGCCAAACTGGTCAAATCTTACACCCCAAGGAGGTACTCACTCTCTTTGCTCCCTCCTGGTGTTCTCCTGTTTTCCTGCATGCTTGTAGCATCTCAGTCACTCTCCTCTGGCACCACTCTGTCATCATACAGATGTGTCTGCTCCGTGATTTGGGGCATCAAAACTGAAGCATCTTGGTGCTGCTCTGTGAATGAGTGAGACTTGCCCCTGCCTGTGGGGAAGTAGGAGGCAGGAGATGCAGACAGGTCATAAACATGGGGAAGAGGCTTAGGAGATCTATTCAAATACACAAATGTGAAATAACAGGATTTATTAGTTAACCTCACTTTATCATATCAATGGCCTGAAATAAAAGGTTTTTTTTGTACAGAGTCTCTTTTAAAACAGGCTGAAACTGCCTTTAATTATTCCAAGAGCTGTTTCTGGGAGAGAATTGCTGGCTAGATTTAGTAGTATGTGATAATCAGGTCCAGATATAGCCCATCAGACTTAGATAATGCGAAGTTCCTACGCACTGATACGTACAGGATGGAAAAAGTTCCTAGGTGCCCGACGTTAAAGGGTGGATCTAATGACTTGCTGGACCATATGCGGCAGGACTGACCATGAAACTAAAGCACTTCTGGAGATACAAGTGGCACACAGCTTCAATATATTTTGATGTGCAAATGAAAGAAAAACGCTGGCTGGAGACCCTGGGTGTGATGGAGGCTTGGAGCCTGGCCAAGACTTTATGCCTCTGCCTTGTGTCGATCCAGTGTTTGCTAACAGTTATTATTTTTCTCAGGAGAGCTGCCAAAGAGGTCGAGAATCTGTATCCTGTTCAGTGATGAAAACGGTCTCTGTCCCCTCTCCAGAACTGAACACAAGATGGTGCTGCCATCCACCGATAGACAGCGTTGCATGTAACTGTTTCTATTTCTCAGAGTGCTTAATATAAACTTTTGTCAATGAAGCTTGCCAAAAAGTCTCTGCGTTCCCAAAAACAACAAGCTATAACATCTGTCTGGCACCCTGGCTCAAGACAAACAGGGTTAAGCACATGTTGCACCAGAGCTGCAGTGATATCAAGGACTCATGCTATCTCTCATCCTGGGTAGAAAATTCCCCAGGGGACAATAACCACTGCAGTTATCTCCTGATGAGGCCCCAGGAGTCTGTGTAGGAGATCGTGCCTACCATCCCTTCTCAATACGGGTTAAAGCCACAATGCCCAGCAAAATCCCCATTGGTCTAGGCAGAAAGTGCCAGACGGCGAATGCAAATACGAGCTGACCAAAAGCTAGAAACAAAAAATGCACTGTCCAGGATTATGCTGTAACCAAATTCAGATCTGTTGCGTCTGCAGTGTTCCCACCGCAGTCCGCATTTGGGAAAGACCTCTCAATCCACTGTGGATGCAATACAAATCCTCAGGCCAGCTCTTTGCCCCTCTCTAAGGAAATGCTAATGGCTGATATATATATATGAGATATGAGTCACTGGACACAGCTGGGCCAACATCAAAAAGAGCATGGGGAAAAGAGATGTGACTTACTGGGGAGATGGAACAGATGGCAATTCGCTGCTCCCAGAGTTGTGTGATTATGTGATCACTGCAAAAAAAAAAAGATGTTTTCTGTGAGTGCAAGACTGAAAAATTGTAATGAGATTAAGGAATCCAATTCCTGATAGACTCAAAAACCTTCCTCGCTCGACTTCAGCAGCTAAACCCCATGGTAAGTGACTGAGACACTTATGAACCATGCACCTGCCTGTCCATTGCTCCTGCACAGGGCTTCTTTACACCCAGTGACTTCACCTTCTCCTAATTAGGGGCTCGTGTGATCCCTTAGAGACTCTTCTTTCAACCCAGACTGCAAAATCCATGGGAATGTAAGTGCCTGGGAGACGTCCTCCTCTCTGCTGACTGAGGTAACAACCAGCCAACTGGTTCAGTGGCCCTTGGTGGGATGTACAGGATTGCATTAGCCAATTTCCAAAGGAAATGAGGCTAAAGGCAGATTTCTTTCCTCATTGGGAAGACAAGCTTTAAAAACATAACGCAGATGCCCTCTTTGCAAGGAGGGAGATGGTTGCTCCATGGCTTTTGAACTCCGAGGCTCACAGTGACTAGTGTGGCAATAGCACTTTCCCACTCCTAATTTCTTGGCTTCCAAGTGCAAAGTAGATAATTTACACGTGTCTTTCCCACTCTTATGGGGGCTTTCCTTTGGCAGTACCGGGGGTTGTGGTTTGCAGAGATGCAGCTCGGACATTTTCTTGTTTTGTTTTTGTTTGTTTGTTTGTTTCACACAGCTGTGGCGGTGGATCAGTGGAGGGACCTCATGTTGCCATCCTGGTAGCATCCGAATACTAGTCCAGGTAGGTGTCAGTAACACGGGAGAGACAGGCAGGCTGCTACAGATACTTGCACAGCAGCTCTCAGGACTTTGAGGGTTAAAGCATGGTAGGAAAGGGAAAAGGAAAGTAGTCAGAAAAATTACATACAAAACTTCATTTACTGTTAGTATTTGTGAATTTATTTTTCTCAACAAATATTTAGCTTTTTACTTTCACATGCAAAACCACCTGCAGATTTTTTTTAATCTTTTATAAATGCTCTCTACAAAGAGATGTTGCTCTTTTTCAGCCAGCTATGATTATTTATTGCCCTGTGACACAAGCAGAGCAGCAAATCCAGACAGAAAGCCCATTCACATCATCCTTTTTTCCCTTAAACAAGAAAATGAACATCACTTTGAAGTGTTTCTTTAATGCAAATCCAGAACTGAACCAGAATAACTTAATCATAGCTGAACCTGAACCAAACCAATCTTCTCCTCTCAGCCCCCACAAACTGGTTTGATGCCATTCCTCGAAGTCTCCGCTCCTGGTTTCCTCCTACAAGGCATAGACATGCATTACTAAAAGTCACTCCTCCCCTGGAAGTGCCTATAATTTTAGGCTAAGCTTTGAGGTTCATTTGCAATTTGACAGCATATCAATTTAATAGCTCAGTGGTTGGAGCTGAATAAACCAAGCAGTAGAACATTGCAGCATGGCTCAGATGTGCACCATTTCAGTGGGTGGACCTTGAATAGGATGGTCTAGTCTTCACCCTTCTTCAGCTCTCTACTTAGCTACCCCTTCCCTTCAATTGCCTTGACTTTCAATACCAGCCAACCTACTTCTTTGTGCTGGTATGTCTTCATGGTTGCTTGTTGGAGAGACCTGCCCCTCTTGAAGAGGCTGCATGTAGTTACCTGATACTTTTCCACTGTCACACAGCACCCTCCTTTCTGACCCTATTTCTATGGCATCTTATAATTTTAAAATAAATACAGCATGGGCGAGGGTGGGGTAAGAAAAGCCTTTCGCAGGCAGATCCACACAGCTCACTAGTTTTAAGCTCTGGATTTTTGAAAAATATTTAAAATGGTGACCAGATTTTAGAAAGGAAAAAGTAGAGCAAGGAAAGCTGCTGGGGTGCAAACCACAGCAAGTCTGAGAGCTTCCTGTGGTTGAGAGAACATCTGCTTTCCTGGGTTACCTCCTGGCACCATTTCAGCTTGTCAGGGACAGAGGCGGGGAATCATACCATGCTTTGGAAATCTCTCATTTCATGGCATTTGGGGTCAGGCCCAGACATTACAGGAAAGCTGATGCTGAAGGGTAAGGCCCTTGTGCAATACAGTGATGCCGATAGGGCACTGCGTGTTTGAATCCCAAACTGTGATAATCACGCCTCTTTCTACAAAGACTCCAGTTCTTCCACCATCTCATTCACAGATGAAACCAGCAAGGGCAGATCCTGGATGGGATTGAAATCAGTGGACAAGGGGTGACAAAAGTACTCATTTTAGTTTTCAGCTGCCAAAAACCAATTCACTAGCAGGGGAGCTGCCCGGATGCGAATTGTTTCAATGCCGCAATTACACTTCATGTCCTACCACTATATCCAACTCTTCCTAGTAATGAGGGTGCATGGGTTGCAAGCTTTAGCTTGTTGTGTTGGCACCCTGCTCATTTCAGAAAAGTCCTAACAAAGTGTGAAAGATCATGGACAGTCCGTGCTCACGTGGCATCTCCCTGTCCCCAGCCTGCTCCCAGTTCACATTTGCTGTCTCCAGCCCAGTACCAACACGATGAGTGGCAATATTCCTCCATACACCACCATGATGCACGGCTGTGAAATGACTTGGAGCTCCCCATAACTTCCCAGTGCCCCATTCACGTGGAAAATATATGCCCAGACATCTGAGTTCCCATACATTTTCGAACATCTCTTCTTGAAAAAAAAAATGCAACAGAAAATAGAAAAAACAACAACAACAACAACAACAACAACAACAAAGCTTCCTCGACAAGCAAACTGCTAGATGAGACTGATAGCTTGGGAAACCAGACTATGAGGGTCAAGGCAAAGAGGGACAGGACAGGAGTGGGATCCTGAAGTGGTATCTGAATTTAAGGATGAATTTCATGAGTTTGAGAGAAAAAAAAAAAACAGAAAATATATGAGGTAAGCTTGGAAACAGAAGATAGGAGATGAAATAGGATACAGCAGATTTTCAAGACTGGAGGGGATCGAGCCTCAGCAAAGTAGTCTAACCTCAGAGCTGACCCTGTTTGGAGCGTAAGCTTGGACCAGAGACTTCCGGAGGTCCTTTCCCACCTGAATTAACCAAAGATCCAATGAAATAGGGCTAAAGCATGGAAGTTCATAGTGTCTCTGAGCAGGGAAAAAACAATGTTAGCTCAAAGGCTACAGAGGTGGCCTGCTACATCACCTCCTACCAACACAGACCAGAAGCCAGGACTCACCTGTTCTGGGAGGATGTACATACAGCTCAGATTGGACACCTGTTAGGGTAGAGACGGACCACAATAAGGGATTGTCCAGCAGGAGACACAGATGTCAACATGGATTGGTCAGAAATTTAGGTCTTTATAGCTGCTTATTTAATCTGATTTATCTTCAGTTGAAACCTTTGGGCCAGATGCTGAGTGGGGATATGTTGTCCTGGCCCCACTGGTGGCAAGATGAATGAGTTGAGGCATCTTTCCTCAAAGGTCAAGAACCTCTCTGCTCCCTGCCAACAGGTCTCACACATCAGGGGATACTGCCAGCAGCAAAATGGTCGATCTCACAAGTCCTCTTGATCCTTAAAGGAAGGCACAGGAGACTGACTATGTGGTGATACGGACATTTCCTGCCCAGGACTGTGCTGAGAACTGTCAAACTCATTCCTCAGCTGCCCCTGTGCAGATGGCAATAGCATTGACCCGCCAGCAGCTTGGCAGGGGTTTGGAGCAGTGACCTAGAAGTTAAAGGCTCTTTGTTTATTACTAATCCCTGGAGCTATGCAGTCCCAAAGCCCTTCCCTTTCTGTGCAACACAAGACCAGCTTTCATAGCCATACCCTGAGCCCAGTGAAGTCAATAGAAAGACAGTCATTGTCTCTGGTGACCAATGCACGGTCCCTGGATTCTGCAAAATTAGACTGGCTTCTGCTTTTGTTGCAATCAATACAACTGTTACCAGTGACCACAGCTGAATCTAACTGGCATGTGTCCCTTAGCAGTCCCAGTGATACTGAAATTTGTTGTCATCTTTTTCTGTGTGTTTTCGGAGGGTGCCAGATACAGCCTTAGACTTCCAGCAGGTGTTTAACATTTTCTAAGTGCCTTTTATTCTCAGAAGAAGGACTTCTTATAACCACATTTATACTCCTTTACCTGCCTCTGCATAACCCTTTTTCAAAGCTTGCCTTTCATTTCCTGTGAGTTGCTCCTTGCATGATGTGAAACCACTGTTGAGGTATAGCAACACCTTTTCTACTGAGAAAAGGAGCTGGGAAATGAGAAGCCAGGCAAACAAGCATCAGCTAGTTGAAGAATAGTAGCCAAGAACCTGTGTAAACATTAAAAGCAAAAGTCAATCGCCTGTTTTACATCCCTGAGCAAGATTTTTCTCCTGGACAGTTGGAAACTCCTTTGCTTTCCCTGGTTTTGCATCATTAATAACATCACTGATATTGATTCGTCCTTGATAAAGACTAGAACCATTCTCAGATCTGGAGGAAAACAAACAAACAAACAAACAAAAAAGCCATAAAAGCACAAGGTCAATGAACTTCACCCTGCAAGTCCTGCGACCAGTCCATGCCTCCCAGTCCTTTCCCAAGGAAAGGACCCCAAATGAAGGAGGACTTGCACCAAAGCATAGGGCTGTATTATGGTACCAGGGACGTGTCACAGGGCATTTGGGTCCTTTAGAGATGCAGCTGGCTCTCCCGGCAAGATGAATGCAGTCGCAACCCATGTCCAGCATGCTTTGCCTGCTGGTGCTGGCCAATTGCTCATGACATGCCACCTGTGGCATTTGCCTTTCTCCACACCCATGTAGATCTTCTTCCGTCTCTGGATGTCTCCTGATCCTGCTTCCACACATTATGTCTCTTCAGAGAGAGGGACAGCCATGGAGTCCTGAGCCAAGCATCCTGGAGAAGGAGGAGGAATTGTCCTCTGGAGTTGTCTTCCTCTTCATATTGGCTGCTATGGGAACCAAGACAATTATTTTACATTATGTTCTTCACTTTTCAATGGCAGAACTCAGGTGAAAACTAACCCATTGAAAGCTAACCTATACCACTGACCAAGACCAAATCATGTCTCTTAATTTTCTTCTGTAAGGTTAAGCCATAGTGTTCTGGGCTAGATTTTCCAGAACGTTCTTCAGTTTTGGACAATTGTGGTAGGTAAAACAGGTTTTCTAGTTTGAGTTGGAGATCGGGGCAATCTTCCCCCACAACCCTGTTAACATCAAGTACATTGGTATCAGTTTCTGTATTGCCTGTAGAGCAATGGAGGTTTTATGTAGCATGTTGTGCATAATTTGCTTTCTATCTTAGGCTGCTTTGTTCTTTCTTTATCAGATGCTATTTAAGTGAGAAGCTTGAGTGGACAAAATTGATGAAAAAAGTGTTTGCATATAGTCATTTTCTACTTCCCTAAGAATTTTGAATTTTGAATGTTCAGAAATGATAAATTCTTACTGTTTTCTTTCTTTTTTTTTTTTTTCTGTTTTTAAGGGGAAAAAAAAAAAAAAAAGGCTAGTGAGTCATTTCTATGCTGAGTTCAATTTGTCTAATGCATCAGCAAAAGGTCCCAGTACAGATCCTGGATGTCAGTCCTGGACTGACATTTCCCTTTGTGGCAGTAGATGGAGCTATATCCTCAGCAACGTTCGTTTCCCCCCAGGAGAGTCCAGAAAAGTGGTTTGATGTTGTTTTGGGATGAATAATCAGGGGCGGGCCACCAGTCTTCTGCAGGAGTTGTTTTACTCTCTCCTGTTCACTGGGACAGCTGAGGTTCTTCATTAAATTCCAAGAACACCTTGCATAATTGACCTTTAAAAGACTTTACTAGCCTGCAGCTTCAGTGTCCAGATCTGGAAGACCCTCCTTTCTCCTGGTCCCTGATCTGTTCTGATGCTTCTGCTTTCCTAGTTGATGAAGTTCTGCAGATCATTTTTAGCTTATACGGGCTAAAACCTCCTCCAGAATACAGTCGTTTCATTTTCAGAAGTACATAAATTCCTTCTGTATGCTCCTCCAGACTTACTTCTGGCAAGTTTTCATGCATTCTCTCTCCAAAAGCAAATCAACCTGACTTCTTCAACTCCACACTAGCATAAGTCATCGTTTTTAATATTACTTCCTTGAAGTGGTCCAAAATCAAAACATTGTGTAAGCACAACACATTATTATTTATGGGTAGGCAAGTCATAGAAACCCATTGTAACAATACCACATTTATCATCACAAATGCACTAGCAACGTTTCTGCAAGATTGAGCAGCTGCAGCCCAAGGCCAGTAGGTTATTGTGAAAGGCATCTACGAAACTATAAGACTATTTCAGCCTCTAGCTGATCCTAAGCTGAGTGAGACGGAAGAGAAATTTTGTTTAGTTTATTATTTCTAAATCTATTTTATTCTAATTAGGGCTAAATGAGCTGATTCTAGATGACAGAACCTGCCTGGATTTGTTGGCTTGAAGCTCCTGGTTGGAATTCCAGTGTTGATGAACTCCAGTGGGGCTTTTCCTCTACGTCAGGTTTACATTTAGATTCTCAAGTGCTTCATAAGGACTGAGTTCGCAGCACAGACCTTCCCTCAACAGGCCTATTATTATAGTGTCTGCCTTTGACCTGACTACCTATTTTCCCTAAACTCCTCAGAATGAGTACTTCTGCAGCCTTTACCTCCCTGTCAAGTTCAGTTTCAATTTGCGGCAGCATCTGAAAGCTATTGAGGTGGAAGGACACACATGCACTCAGGGGTATAAATCCCCCTGGAAAACCAGGCAAGCCCACATAGGTAGGAGTTCCCTGCAGAATCAAGGTAAGCAGTTAGTTGTGGAGTGAGTAGCTGGAGACAGTGACAGCAGAAACCTCAGCTGCCTGGTATTGTGGCAGCCAGAAACTGGAGAGGGATTGGCAAAAAATGGGATTTCAGCATGGTTCAAAAATGAGACTGTTCCCATGAATGCATTGGTGTCACCAGCCAGCCAAAGTCTATAGATTTACTATGGCATTAAATGCAACCATTGCCTTAGTTTCTGATTTACCTTGGCTATCTGAGATGTTCCTAATACATGGATAGAGAGATGCTGACAGAGCTGATTGCCCTTCTCAAGTGTATTTCTCGTTCTTTCCTTATCCCCTGCCAGGAAAGCAGAGGTGAAGTGATTGGCCTCCAGTAATCATCCCTCATCTGTGTATTAAAAAGGCAGCATCAGGCTTATGTAGCTTTTAATCTAACTTGAAACAAGTTGGGGCCAGGCAGAGAGAAGCGAGCTGACAGGATAGACATGTATTTTGCCCTGTTGACAGATGGATAGGGCCAGGGCCCAAGCACAGTGTTGTGGTTTAACCCGGCAGGCAGCTACACCCCACACAGCCGTTCGCTCACTCTCCCCCCCCAACCCAGTGGGATGGGGGAGAGAATCAGAAAGTTAAAAGTGCCAGAACTCATGGGTTGAGATAAAGACAGTTTACTAGGTAAAGCAAAAGCAGCGCGCGCAAGCAAAGCAAAACAAGGAATTCTTTCGCTACTTCCCATGGGCAGGCAGGTGTTCAGCCACTTCCAGGAAGCAGGGCTCATCACGCGTAATGGTTTCTTGGGAAGACAAACGCCATCACTCTCCACGCCCCCCCTTCCTCCTTCTTTACCCCAGCTTTTATGGCTGAGCATGACGTCATATGGTGTGGAATATCTCTTTGGTCAGTTTGGGTCACCTGCCCTGGCTATGTCTCCTCCCAGCTCCTTGTGCACCCCCAGCCTCCTCACTGACAGGGCAGCACAAGAAGCAAAAAAAGTCCTTGGCTCTATGTAAATACTGCTCTGCAACAACCAAAAACATCACCACTATTTTCATCAAAAATCCAAAACACAGCATTGTGTGAGCCTCTACGAAGAAAATTAACTCTATCCCAGCCAAAACCATGACACACAGAGACAATTTTTGAAGGAGCCACAAGTCTGCAGAAGACTCCAGCATTTCAAGCTTGGAGACTTTTCAATCCCCTCTAGCAAGATTTAGGATCCTTGTGAAGAGAGCAGCCAGGTAAGAAAGGGAAAGCACTTACACTATTAAATCATTCTACCCACCACCAATGTTTTACCCCACTAACAAAAAAAATTCCATATTTGTTCTCACACTCAGATAAGATCAAGCAATTCAGGGCAGAAGGGAGGCACTGGCTAAAGCTATTGTAACTTGCTCTGAAGCTCTCTGGTCTCAGGTAGGAGCTGTGTGAGAGCATCACGTGGGAATTAAGGCAGGAGGGGCACCAGGGCTTGCTCTTGTTTATTGTTCCTGCCTGAGTCTGATCTGGAAACCAATGGGTAGCTAAGAAGGACACAATGTACCCTGCTCCCTTCCTGCATGTGCCCAAAGGCAATTTATTCTCAAGCTGAGCCATGACCCTGGAGGAAAATAAATTCCAGTGATAGGCTCTAAACACTAGGTATGCTGCAATTAAACAAAGCTTCAGTGCAAAATGCTTCCAATGCAGAAATGGTTGATGGCAAATGGTTGTCCTACATTAACCCTTATTGGTACTCCTGGCTGCAGCTGTGGCTATCTCCTGGCCTTAGGTGCTCTTTCCTGTTAGAAGGGTTTTCTGGAGGGCTCATACTGTTGTCTGGCCTTTGGTTTTAAGATAACTTGTAAATATAAGAGCCCAAAAAGTGTCTGTCAGGCCAGCAAGGTGTTTCCTTCCAAACAGTCATTCTTCTCTCTTTTGGGTTTCACCATCTGGCTTGTGCCCACAAAAGCTCCCTCTGACTGTGGATCATTTACGAGGACCATGAGAAGGTCTGGGAGGGATCCCTGGCTATGCTGATGCTGTAGGGATGGGGTATGTGCCCCAAAGTCCTGGTACTCCAGTTGTCTCATGCTCTTGGTGCCACACTGAAGCTGCTGGATGCATGGGAGTCCCATGTCCCACCAGGCAGCAAAGACACGTTTGTGGTGACAACGGCTGCTGGATGAATCACAAAGGGCACTGCGTACTTCTTCCCTTGTGTCTGTGGGGCCTGGGCCTTGCTTTTGTTGCAACGGGTCAGTGCCTTAACATCTTCCTCTGGACATAAATACTGACCACAGGAATTTATAAAACTATCTGAAAATGATGGCACTGGCAGTGAAGGCTTCCCTGCTCAAACTCAGTTCGTCTCTTGAAAATATTCCCTGGACTTCCACAGGGATGTTCAAAACACATTTTTCTCTTTGATATGGAGGAAAAGGGAACAAGTGAGAAAAATGGAGATATTTATCCCTAATTATCTAAATAGCACGTAGGAATATTAGGCTGGTGGGGAGTTACTCAGAATGAAGATGAGCCTCTTGCTTGAAAAATCTGAAGAGTGGGAAATGCATCTGTCAGTCTATCTATCTGTCCTTCTGTATATTTGTCAAAATAATGCAGTAGAGATTGCTTGCTCTATAGAGACTGAGCCCTTCTCACCGTAGTACCCTGTGATGGAGCTCATCACAGCAACCACCCGCTGAGGTCTTCTGTGCAAAAGACACTGTGGTTAGGTTCCCCTCACGGGCAATGAAGCCAACACTGCTAGCACACAATTCATTCACTAGACATCTGTATTTAGAAAACTGAATAAAGCATCTAGTCAACACAGTAAGTAGTTTGGAGAGTCACATAACTCACTCTACACCGAACACCTGCATACGACTAGCTGGATCCCTGCCTATATTCTCTTAGCTATTTTAACTAAGCCTCCACTGGGCTCCCAAATCACATGGAGACGCTCCTATGCAGACACCTACACTGGGTGTCTGCATCAGTAAGCTGATCCCTGTGTTGGCATCCCAAGATGCAAGGAATAGCATGGTCCTGACCTCTGTGGGCTCTGACACTCACAGAAGGGGACTGGAAAAGGTAAATGGAAATTTCTCCTGCCTTGCAAATGGCCCTGGGATTTGCAGATCAGTCAGTGCTTCTTCTGTGGACTCGACAGGTGGGTGTTCATCACTACTGCAAAAATAGAAGTTGTTTTTAAACCAGATTAGATTATCTTTCTGGTAGGCTGCCTTACAGGATTCTAACATGATGATGCAAGAAACCAGCATTTCTCCTTCCTTGAAATGGCAGCACCTAAGAAAATACCTTGATACTTTCATACTTGAAAATAAGTGCAGGTAGTATCTGGAGAAGTGAAACTACTTCTTATCCAGGGCGGTTCGGTTATCTGGAAATGGTGACTTGGTGTCCAGATAGGCAGTGAGGAGAAGGCAGGTCCTCCAGGTGTCCCAGACTGTGGAAAACTGGGGAAACTGCTGTCAGATCTGCTTTTACATCACTCTGTTCCTCAGATCAGAGGAAGGAGTTTTGCCACACATTTTGTTCCTCACTGTCCTAGGGCCCTAGCCTGTCTGACTGCAGAACATTAGGCAAGGACTTTTGTGATTTCCACCGCTAGAAAAACCTTTGGAGGCAGCTGAGTTTTAACATGTGCAAGTGGTAGCATAACAGAGAACCAGTCCATGGGCACCAGCTATTGAAAAGCAGTCATTCTGCTTATCTGGTCCAGCTCTGACCAAGTCTGCCACCCCTCCTTCTGAATGGGAAGGCATTTACTGGCTCTACTGCAAGTATATTCTGACTTTTCAATAATTGCCACCGCAGTGCAGCATCCCAGGGTGTTGGCAGATAGGCTTTAGAGTAGGAGGGCAGTGCTCTGCAAGACCTTGCTTTGAGAAAGAAATTCCTCCAGAGTTATCATATTGGGCCCTATTCCCAAAACACGTCTAGACAGAGTTATTTAGGATAGGCTGTTTTATAGTGTTCTGCCCTAAAAAACTAACCACTGCTGAATTAGTTATTATTTGTTTATCAAGAGTATTGCAATTACACCAGGGGAATTAGAGACCCCTTCTCTCCAAATGCTGCTCAGAAAAAAACTCAGATCATGGACACTCACACTCCGAGGAGTGCACAGCCTGAAAAAGATGAGCTAAATACAGAGAGGAAAGAAACAAGTGCAGAAAAAAGTGCAAAATGATTTATTTTTTAAAGATGTTGGAGCAAGCACAGATAAACACAAGCACAAAACTGTGACATTTTTACCTGTATTTTGTCTACCCAAAACTCAAGAATTTGCTTTCAGGGCAGGTCCCTGGTGAGAGGGAGTGGGGAAAAGTAAGAGGAGTGTTTAGGTTTTGTGAAATTTTTGAACTTTCAAACTTAGAAGAAAAAGAAGGCAGATATTTTGTGAAACTCAGGGTATCATGAAACGTTCCTCCCTGCAATTTAAGATCTTGTTTGTACAAGTGAGATGTCCTGATTGGTTTGCTTGACTTGGTAACTGAATGTGAGACTGTGTTATGCAAGCTGTAATTATTCTTATTTGGAAACAATTTTCTCTTTTACTTTGAGGATTCTTTGGGGAATAGGAGGCAGCTCAAAACAGCATGGTTTGCCAAAGCTAAATATAACGAAATCTTCCAAAAAGTTTAATTCTGTTCTAAATCTGTATCATTGCAATTCTAACGAACTTTAATATTGGCAGAAGGTCTCTTCTCCTAATCTCCTATTGGGTACCAAATTATATTCCAGTAGTATTTCTTCAAACTAAAGCTCACTGGGGATTTGGCACAACTGAAGACTTCAGGATTTGACTCAGTTTCAAGAGAATGACACCAACTTCTCTGAAACTGGAGAAACAAGCTTACAAACTTCAGGGTTTATACTTTTGACAAGAAAAATAAGGGGGTGAAAAATCTCAGGCTGGCTGGAAATTCATCCAGGGTTCATGGAAGCATGATTATTTGCGTAAATACTCAGAGTGCATAAACACTGGCACGAACCCATCGTGCCTTGAAACAAAAACTACCTGACTCGCTCATCAGGTGGGATGCTGCTTTCGAACTGAGATTTGGCTCCTCATTCATTGCTGAGGGGGTCACAGGACTCACAGGACAGCAATCTCACTGTGAGTATGGGCCTCTGAAAGCCTGTGTGATGGCTGGAGAAGCCTCCTCACCGAGGGCTTGTCCACACTAGACTTCTGGTTAAAATCTCCTCCTCTTGCAGCCACAATTTGCACTCTGGTTTGGGTAGATGAAGCACTTCCATAGTTAATCAGAAATATTTATTTTAGCCACCATGAAGACAGTACCCTGAGAAAGTAGAAGCATGACTATATAGTCTTTCATTTTTTACCTGCTCCATACAGAAGAATATGAGCATCCTACAGCTGTGAGATAGGTTAGCCTTCTAGGTCAAGAGGTGGAGGCATGGTCCTTTTAATAGTAAAGGTCTCACTTCATATCCTACTTCTGAGGCAAATGAGGGTTGCGATAGTTAAGGTTTTATTTTTTTTCTTCAGGATGAAATTAACTCAGCTGAACTTTCAAGTAGTTTCCATAGCTTTTTTTCCGATAGTGTGTTTCCATAGCACAGGCAACATGTGCATACACAACCCTGAAGTCAGTCCCTGCCCTTGGCCACTCTGCTCCTAACGGCATGAGGGCAGTTTTCTAGGAAAAGGTATGGTAAATGGGAGCACTGGGAATGTCCTACAGGTTAAAAAGATCATCTTATATCAACCTCCTTCTCTAGTCCATGAAGCCACAATTGCACCTCAAGGCACAGCACCTGCAGGACCTGTCTACACCAGAGGACTCTGCCATTGCTGGGACAGCAATGCCTCCCAGTACAGACTGGGACAGACACAACCCGGAGTGGACAGGGGCATGACATGTGATGGTCTGAGCCACACTGAGGGGCTTCAGAGATGGACCCAGATGGCCATTCTGCAGCAGAGGTGCAGGAGCAAGAGCTGCTGCCCACCCATTACTGCACCCTCACCTCCCACCCACCTGGGGAACGCAGGCCTGTAGAGACAGCATACGCTGACAAAGGCATTTTAGCTGCTGAGGTAATTCTACCGCCTCTTTACAAGGATATAAACTAGGCCAACACAAGCTAGCCTAATTGCCTCTGCACCAGGGATTTTGCCAGACAAGTTCAATCTCTTGGGCTGGAGCATGTTTTCTTCATGCCTCTGTGAACATACCTGCTCTCACGAAATGGCTTTGAGGCGGCTTGCTCTCTTGCTTGTGGCTTACAGGGGCTCATTTGCTCCTGGTGGTGCAGATGGCTGCTTTCTGGGTGAACATCTAGCTGTGAGCGCTGTGGCCAGTTCCCCGTTTCCCTCTCTTCTTTCTCCTCTGCATGCCAGACCCTTTGCAGCAAGGCTGTGATGCCCAGTTAACATGGTCCAGTCCAAGAGGTCTGCAAAGCACTGTGTTGTGGCTTAATCAGACCTAACGACTTGCCCAGCAAGATCTGTGCTGTTTCTTTTGAGGGCTTCTCCTTCGCTTCCACCCTAGCCATTGCTGCTATATTAACCAGAGATACCGTAGAGAAAAAGGAGACCCAGGACTGTCAGAATGATGGTGTTTGTCTCCAGCTCCAAATTGTCTCAGGGCTCAGAGATACTCAGCATCAGGATCAGGGTCAAGCCCTTCTGCAGGTTGGTGCCCATATGCCATGCCAAAGAGTTTGGTTCTTCCCTTCTTTCCCATTTTCACAGCAAACAATGAAAAACTGAACCCCTCCCAGCACAAATTTTGGACTTTTCCCACCACTACGTGCTGCAGACAGCTGGGTGACCCCTGCCAAGAGAAGGCAGGGAGACAGGGGTCAGCTGCTCTGAAGCACATTTCATCCAGACTGCTTGCTGCAGCCTCATCCAGCACATCCATACTGCGCTTTGGACAGGCTGGGTGACACTACATTCACCCCCGCTCATGCCCTCATCTCCCCCTACCTGAAGGACCAATAATTTTTGACCCAGACCAAGCAAGGACAGCCAGCTCCAGGTTGTCCCATGCCAGACAGCTTGTCCAAATCTCTATCTGAGACCCTGAGGTTTTCCAATCCAGGCAGTGGTGTCACACGCCTTGAGTATAGCCCCCACCAGAGCCAGCAGCGTAGGTGTAGCCTCAACCCTCCAACCTTACCCCTCTGCCTCCCCTGGAAAATCACAGCACTCTATACAATTTACTGTCATGAATCAATAGGATTTAACAGAGCCAAACACAACCCCGAAAGAAACAGCTGATGCTGCTCTATCTTGTCAGCAGTGAACGGAAGCATGATCTGCCTTTGTTGGCATTTTCTGCTTTGTCTCTGACTAGCATTTGCATCTCCTAATTAAAGAAGTATGGACAACTGTATAAATATATATATAGGATTGCATTAAAGCCCTGGGATCTATCTGACAGCCCAGCATGATGCAGCAGCATTAGTAATGATTGTTGTATCATTTCAAATGACCTCATTTGGAGTGGAATTACAGTGAGCCTGTGCATGTTCTAACCCAGACAGTTGCAGGCACATGAGTTTTAACAGAAATACACCCACTGAATTGCATTTGATTATCCTTTTTCTTTATAAAGGCCATGAGCGCTGCAAATAAAGCTAATATGTTTCTGCATAGCTAGGTACAGGTTATTTTTTTACATTTTCTATCAGATAACTTTGCTCAGTGAACTTTCAGGTTGGGAGTGTTGGGAGCTGCCAGATGCAAAGATGCTTGGGAAACTTTAATTTAGTCTCCTCATACACCAGAACAAGGTTTTCCCCTGCTAGCTTCATCTCTAAAGATGTTCTTAATCAGGTCCATGAGGTTTTCTATATTAGTTCCATGTCACCTTTTTCTAAGCTACCGATACTACTCCAGACTCATTTACACAGGGGTCACTTTGGTTCAGGGCACTGTCAAGTGCAGTCCAGGGTGGACAGGCTTTTCCACTGATGTCAAGAGTTGCACTTGGTCCAGAGGTGACTTTACAATCTCTGGAGTCATCTTTCTTCTCCAGAGAGTGTGGCCCCCTCTGTTCACAAAACAGCATGACCTGTGTCGGCTATTGCTCAGCAGAAAATGAACAAGGAAGGAAGGAAGGATTTGGATTTCTTGGGTTACCTACAAACTGGTTCTTAAAGCATCTGTAGAGGTGACAACCATGCCCTGCCAGCTGCCAGTGTTTAAATATGTTTCTGAGTCTTAACAGCAGGAAGCAAGATGATGAGTTAGATTATCTAATCATTATCTCCAGTAAGGAGGGCAGCTAGGTCAGTACAACACTGCTTAGCATGACAGCCAGCATATAAATAGGATCCGTACTTACAGATCAGGAGGCTGGTGACCCAGGGTAAAGGAATAACTAATGTATAAAGGTACTATGATCCTGCTCAGAGACCGATCGTATTTCCTTGCAGAATCTGTGCAGAGAGCTGAGTGTGGGCCTGGGTCCCAAAAGTTTGTAAACAGCCCCTTGCAGCATGCATCAAGGGATCACTGAAGGCACCACAGATGGATGGGAGAGTGCTGGAAACCTGCCAGCAGAAGAGGGTGCATCTGCGCTCCCCACTGCCATTGATTCCCCACGTGACGATGGAAATCGGCTTTTCCCTCCCCATGACCTGGAACAGATGCAGCATAGGACTGTCATGAGGACCAATTAGCTGATAAGATACCATCATCCCCAGGGCAAGCAGAAACATGGATTGATGCAGAGGGTGTGTGTGTGTGTGTGTGTGTGTGTGTTCGGGCTGTGCTATGAAGGCAAGGACACTAGTGTGGATCTGGAGGACTTTCTCTGGATTCATGCTTCAACACAAGCCATGCCAGTGTGTCTTCTAGAGCCCACAGCAGCATTCACATAGCTAAGGGACCCCATTTAGTCACCAGGACTGCTGCAGCAGCCAAGAGAGATGGAAGAAGGCTCAGATTTCTCCCTGCCCAGGAGCACCAGACCTTGGCTCCCTACACTAAGTTGAGAAAGGCTGGGAAATAAGGGCCAAAACAATCCCCAATGACTTCGAGAGGCTTTTATGCAGGTGAACGAGGAGCCAAAGCAAGGTCTCAGCCTGGTCCATGGTCTGCACAAGGCACTGTGCTTTGGGAAGCTGAGGAGTGTGTTTTCTCTTAAAAACCATTGGCACCAAGCACATGTTATCACAGAGGACTCCTGGTTGGTTTGTGCACTTCCTGAGAAACCTCTCTGCCTTCACAGAGAGCTGCGGCCAAAGAGAACAGCCTTACCTTTTTGATGGTGTTTTTACATCCTTTATTTCCTCAAAAAAAAAAAAAAAAAATTATATAACCCAGCCATTTTTAGAAACGCAGTCCCAGGGCTGCTCAGCAGATGAGTCTGATATTGATTGTTTCAGCTTTCATGACTTTAGAAAGCCAAATTCTCCACGGGCCAGGCCAGGACTCGAGCTAGAGGAGGAGGGAGCAGGCAGGAAGGGACGGCGAGAACAGACCTTAAGGGGCACAGGCAGCATTTTTCTGTGTTGCAGTATGTGCCCTGGTGGAACAGAGGATGTGTTATCCTGTCTGCACAGCATTTTCTGACCTGCTTTTGACCCAAGAAGCATTTGCATTCATAAATGTTTAAGTCGTACCCCTGGGAGGTGAGGGAGGGAGAGGAAAAGAAAAGAGTGGGTTTATCGAATCTGGAGTCGCTGCCGGGCTTGGAAAACAATCTGTTCTTCTCTCTTCCAGCCCCACTGTAAGCCAGCCTGCATCCAAGAGGGCTTGTTTATTAGTCTTTGTAGTGGATACTGTTTGCCAAGACAGGTCCCCAGTCGTCGACCTTGGGTTGAGAGGACAATGAAATGGATTCACAGGGTCATAGAAAGGCAATGACTGGAGGATATAATGCTGGGAGACCTTACCCAGCACCTCCCTTGCTGAGAGAAACAGTCCTGAGAAGAGTAAATACCAGAAACTACTCATCTCTCTGTTTCCCATGTGAGAGCCTGGAGACATGGGGAGCAGTCTGGGGAGTGGTGAAGAAGGACATCGGAAGAAGGGGAAGAAACAGCAGATTTGTGGGCAATCTTGGGAAAAAAGGAACAAGAAGAGGAAGAAGAGGTGGACTGAGAGGAAAATCTAGCTCCAAAACTGCTGAAATATGAAGGGGGAATCTGCCAGCTAGAGCTGAAATGGGGGGTCTGTCATCACACTGAAGGAGGATTGCAGAATGATGGAGATCAGGGACCCATCCTCCCCTGCTGGTAATCAAAGGGTTCAGAAAGAAAGAAAAACTTCAGTTCAGGTAGACCTTATTCAGCAAGATATAAATTGACAGCAAAAGACATCAATGATATCTCAACCTCATTTATGTAGAGGTAGACAACCTGAGGAGAAAAATACACTGTCCTAGAGAATTTGATCTGTCCTATGTTGAACCCCTAACTAGACCTGAAAGGAATCATCTCCAGGAGAGAACTGCTATTCCTTATTGCAGGTCTCTTTACACTAAGGGGTTTTGACATCCATCTTCCATATATCTGAGCTAGATCACAGAAATCTAATCCATGCTGATTTTTTTTTTTTATTTATTTATTATGAAGCAAAAGGTTTGTGAAGTAAAAGAAAGACTAGACTACCATAAACATTTAGGCCCCTTTCCATGCCTTGAATATGAAGCACAGGTCTTGCTCTCAAAAAAAAAAAAAAACAAGTAGAATGGGAAGAGGTAAGAAAAAGTGATAAGAAGGACTGAGATATAGTTCTAACCTTGTACAACAAGAAATTATTTCAGCTAGAAAGGGGATGTTGTAAGTGGAGTAAGAGAAATGTCTAGGAGATCTTGAGTGACCTGAAGGAGGCAAATAGGGAGTGATTTCTCACTGGTACACCAGTCATGGTACTACTGGAGAAGAGATGTGGTACTCAGGAGGTCTTTTGGCCCACCTTAGCATAGCTATTTCTATGCTGCCTTGTGATGTGTGCTAAGGATTGCATGGGACAATCTTGATGCAGAAAGACTACCAACTTCTATTCAGAGAAAGCGGAGGAGCTGTTATAGAAATCCCTGGAGATCCTAGCAGATTTCTTCAAAGCAGCCAAAAAGAATACATCAAGGAGTTAAAAGAAGTGTTTTCAGAAAATGCAGACGATGAATGGTCATTGATAGCCGGCTTTGCCCTTAGAGGTGACATCAGCCCCACCTTCAGTGCCTGAGCCCTGGCCTTGCCAGCATATTTGACTGACAAAGCTGTTGGTCTCACATCAGTGTGTAGTGACCAGCAGTCTTTCTTCACAAGGAATTATCATTACTAACACAAGCAGGCCTATAGCTTGCCTTCTCTCCATAGAAAAAAATTGTAGGCCTCCAAGAGTAGCCAAGGCATGATGTAAGAAAACAACAAGAAAGTCCTAGGGATACACCTAGAGGACATCCGTTCACTAAGCAAAACCAAGATCTTTAGGAGTTTGCTGTTGTTACAGAGTGTGGAGTCCATCTCAGCCGGATCAGGGTGGTGAGCAAGGGATAAAAAGGCAGAGGGAAAACAAATGTTTTCCTTTTCATTTATGTGTTTCACCAATAAGTTTAAGTCACTATCAGAAGCCATTTCTGCAATTGTTTCAGGAAGTCTGCCTGGAGCAGCTCAGAGAGGACTTTCTGCTCTCTCTTCCCAGTAGCTGCCACCATCTTTCTGGGGAGCTGATTTCCAACCAGTGTAATGGGCACCTTCGAAGGGCCAAGCAAGTGGTGATTTTTAACCTGCTGAGCACTGGACAGGGTGCTTTACTCTCACAGTTACCTTAGGCTTCCAGGACATGGAAGCATTTAAGCAGTGCTGGGGATGGTTCTTAGAGTCCTGGGGTGACATTGGTGTCTTGTTGAATTCTAGGGATCCCATGGATTTTGTTTAGGATTTACCTAAGATAATGCAGCTTGGTGGTAAGCAGAGATTTCAGTTCAGTTCCCTGCTTTGCTGCTTGTTTCTTCTGGGATCTTCAGTAAGTCTGTCTGTGCACCTCAGTAATTTTCCCATCAGTCAAATGGGAGTAACTGATGTCTTGCCCGACAGAANGAGGTGAGGATACAATAAAGATTGTAAAGGGTTGAGATAACGCTGTAATAGGGGCTGTAAAAATACCTGCAGGAAATATAGAGCCATTTAGATTACCCTTGGATTTGATGAGTAGTGCATGTTTGTGTCAGAAGGAGATGACTATTGGAGTGTCTCAGGTTCACTGGGGTATACCCAGTTATGAGGCACCAAAATCACATCGTCTTGTTTCCCAGCCTCTGACAGAATGGCCAAACATTTACGGCACAGCTTCCGCTTCCACTTAAAAAATGTCATCTCTGCCTGAAAACTTATTTAGTGCTCTGGGAAGAAACTCAGATCTGGACCCATCATCCATTTTTTGCTACTGGTGGTGGTTTAGGGTGGCTTCTTTTCTTGTAAACAGATTGCAAAACAAATTTTTGCTTGTACAGAAGCAAGCCGTCAGCATGAGGTTCAGGAAAAAATGGGTTTATCATCACCAAAATGTTCTCTCAGTGTCTTTGCAGCTCTAGCCAAGGTGATGAGCTCTATGCAACAACACATTCCCCAGTGCTAGACCATGTGTTGGGAACGTGGACAGGAGTAGGAGACACAGTCCTGTTGCACTTGCATGGCTGCAGTCAGATTTTGGTTCTCTGCCCCCTCAGAAATTATGTCCGTGACTAATTACCACAGGGGAATGTGCTACAAAGCCCAGGTGCAAAAGGGCACAGTCCGAAGCCAGGTTGCACCCAAAGACTATCAGGCGGTTGGTTCCCTGCTGAGCTGAACGGCACCTGAGGAAGAGGAGGGGACCCGTTGCAGGCTTGGGGACAGCCACTAGATGGGGGCACGAGCACACACGTCCATCGGGCCCCATCTGGACCCCAGGAGCATGAACAGCAGGTGGTGACACATCAGTAGCCTTCTCTGCCCCTTGGCATGGCCCAAAGCAAAAATTCCCTCCAGCAAAAGGGAGCCAGCAGCTGTCTGCCAAGTTCTTCAGAGCCCAGCCACGCATGCATCCATGACCAGAGGACTCGCCGCCTCTCCACTGGGATAAAACTTGTCTCCATTACGGCTTTCAGGGGGTTAGGCTGTTCCGTGAACATCATTAGGAGACCCCTTGTGGCTACCCCTTGAGATCATCACTGAGCCATAGAGCTTTGCTTTTGAGATCTGCTCCAAAAGACTGCTTTGCTCGATACTTCCAGCCAAGCTATTATATCTCAGACTATAAAAAGATGTCTGCCCGCTTCTCTTGAGACCTCTACTCTTCAAAACCGTCGCTGGAGACAGCCTGTGGGATGCTTTCTGCTGTCTGCATCTTGATGGGGTGTCCCACAAATCGGCTCTGACTGAACGCAGAGCTGCTTCCCCAGAGCCCGGAGGGACCAGAGCGTGTGAAAGCTCACACCCTCCCCCTTGACACATCCTACGTGCCTCGCTGGGGAAGGAGCAAGTTCAAGAGGCTGCCAAACACATCAGCCCTGGAGCCCAAGCAATGGGCTGAATCGGCTCTGCAAAGCTGTCGTGAGATGCATTTTACACATGCATGGATATATTCCCTGCTGCAAAAGGGGAAGGAGGGGGAATTGACCTCTTGCTGGGAATGCTAAGCCCTGTTTAGTGTTACTAGTTTCACAGAAACATAAAAAGACAAACAGATTCAGTTAACGATGTGTCGTCAGTTAAACAGAGGCAAAAGTTTTACAAGGGAAGAAGCTTTGGCTGACATACAGTCCTGGTGACTTATCCATGGAAAGGCTCCTTGAGCTGGCACCACTTCATACTCATCCTATGGGTTACAAAGGAGCCAGTGAAACTACATTGGGGTCTACTTGGCTTCCTGACCACGTGTGGGGGCAAGACAAGCCTTGCAGAGTGGAGGGCAGCTTTTCTCCTTGTGTGCCCAAGGCCACCCATATTTTCTGCAGAGTCAGCTTTTCTAGGAACCCTTGGAGGGGTGTTCAAGTGGCCAGCCTGCCTCCTGAATTGACTTCTCTCTCCCCCAAAATAGAAATATCTCACCATTTCTCATGTTCCCATTGAGCGAGATCAGCCCCATGAGTTTTCCCTCTGCTCCAAGGCACATGAATCCGTGTCACAGCCTTTGAAAACCCCTGGGAATTTAGTCATACATGTCAACAGTGTATGTCACAATGAAGTTATAGCAAACCTACATCCCTTTTCATCCCCTGGCACCTTGTGGTCACCATGATCTAGAAACATTTGATCTGGGACTTTGGAGTTGCAAGTAATTCTGTCTATGCAATTCCCAGCCAGCCTGACCCCTTGGTAGCCATTGCCAGCTGAAGAAACAGGGACTTTTTCAGATGATATTGTTTTCCCTATGTGACTGAAGCTCCTTGTTCAGTGCTAGAAGAAAGTAGCTCATTGTCAAGCCTGTCTTTACCACTGGCATGTGACAAAAATATCTGTTTCTCCTTTTCGTTAAGGCCCAGCTGCTCCTTTGCTGATAGAAGGGAAATCCCTGCAAACAGAGAGCAAAGTCAGCAACACGCAGCTGAGCCGTTGTCTGTCCCCCATGAATCAGCATGGAGAAGTTCTCCTCATTTCCCTTCTGCTAGCCCAAAGCTCCTTAAAATATTTTTTGTTGGTTTGGGGTGGGTTTTCTGGTTTTTTTTGTTTGTTTGTTTTGTTTTGTTTTTTGTTTTTGTTTTGTGTACATGTTTTTGTTTTTGTTTTTGTTCTTTTCTTTTTTTCAACTCCACATTTTCTGGAGTTTAATCCCTGCCTTTGACTTCTTTGTGGTGTCTTCATGTGCAAGCACTGAGCAGGTCCAGGTCTATCTAGCATCTGAATTCAGAGCAAACAAGCTGCTTTCAGCCCTGGATGGCAGAAGATCAAGAAGTCTTGGTTCTGCGAGTTGGTACATTTTACTTGGGGGTGATCTTAGAAGCAACTTTTCCTCTGGGACCTTCTCTTGTCTAGAAACATCCTTTTCTCTTTCACCTGTTCCTTTCTGTTTTGTCTTGAGATACAGTCTTTACTGCCACGATGGTCATGACAACTGAGGATGGCTGCTTCTGCTGAAAACCTAGCTCAACTCCCCTCCTGGAGGGACTCACAGGGCTTAGCTCTGTATGCTTGGAAAGAATTTTACCAATAGCTAGGCTCTCCAGTAGGACTGTCTGGGCTTTGTGCTGCAAGATCGACAGAGAAAGACATTCTACTTGATCCAAAGATTTCCAGGGTGAGAGATTTACTCTATACACTTGTCAGCAACAGAAGGAGTGGAATAGGCGCATTTGGCCAATGTCACCAGCCTCTTCAGTCTCTTATTTATACAGTTGAAAAAAAATGCTGATTCAACAGGCACAGGAGCAAACGTCAATGTGAAAAAAATTCACAAAGCATCTGCTGGCTGCACTTCTGCCTTTCATTTCTTCTTTCTATTTCTTTGTTTCCTGCACCCAACAGGTGTATTTGATGAAGACAGGTTTCCAAAGTCAGTGGATGCTCCACACAGATGTGACCTTGTCGATTTTAAGCACTTCCTATCCCAAACCACAAAGGGGATTGGTAACTCTGCCCAGAAACAAACTCAAACAAAACTAGTATTTCTCAGGAAATGTGGGCCGTGTTGTAATACAGCTAAACAAAGACAAAGATAGATGGCAGTGACTTCTGTGAAGGCTTGTGTGCTCAGAGGCTTTTGTTTTGTTCCTCTTGATCTTCCCTGGAAGGACATCTAGAGTGGTGGCTGAAACCGGAGGCTGCATCCTGCAGATCTTGAGATGTCTTTCATTGGATCCATTTTGTGCTCCATCTCTAGTGCCTGGTGACCCAGAAACCCACTCTTGGTCTCTCCCACTTGCAGGCTTGTTGCTGCATTATTTTCCAAAAACATGCTGCGTGAGCCATCATAAGCTCATGGCAATCGTCCATTTGAAAATCTTCATTAGACATTTCTGGTAAAAAGTGTGTATCACAAACTGTCTTCAAGATGAGACTTTCAGATGAGTCTGTGTCTTTCACTGAGTCAGTGCTCCTTCAGGCACACTTGCCTGTAATAGGCATTAAATTTCTTCTGCCCTGAACAAACCCAGATATTTAGGCTGGAAATGAGATTCAAAACATCGGGAGTTCAGTGAAGTCACAGGGATTGGGGTAACTAACTCTTTAGGTGTTCTGAAAAAATACATCTTTGCTTGCAGTACACAGCCAGAGCAGATAGCATGGGAGCAAGGCTGAGGTTTCATCTGCTTCAGGGTGAACATGAGAAGTCATTGTACTTCTATATGCCTCTGTTTCCCCTTCTGCAAAATAAGGCTCTGGTTCCTCACCCTTGATTTCTAAAGATCTTTGAGATCAAGGGATAAAAACATGGGATAAGACCTTGGCAATGCTATTGTTTACCTGCACAACCAAGGGAACTGGATCTTGCAAAGATAACATTTGGCTTCAAGTCATTTCTCCAGCTCTACAGGAAAATGGCCTATGCACAGACACACCGTTAGCCACGTGAGGAAAGCAAGCTGTCTGATGGGGTTTGCTCTTTTCTTTCATCTCCCACCGTTAGCCAAATTTCATGTGTTTCTCCTAGACAGGAAAAAAAATGCAGACACTACTGCTACTGTCAGAGGAACATGGGAGTATATGAGCATATGAGAGACTGTGAATGTTGCGTTGTTCCATACTTGTTAAAAAAGGTAATGAAATAGAGCAATGCTCATTGTTTCAGGAAAAAAAAAAAGTCCAGAAAGTACTTAGAAATAGTTGTCATCATTTTTTATATTACCTGCAACAGCAAAGATAACTTGTGTATGCATGACGTTTGACTTTGCCTCCGCCTCCGTCTCTTCTGCGTTCTTATATAACTATATATTTCCTTTCCCTTCTCCTCTTCCCCTGTCCTTAGATGACTGTGCTCTGCATCCAGATTTCTGCATGCACATTAAGCAATTAAAACTACTAGTGATATTGTCCTCTGTCACCGGTGGCATTTGCAGCCACAGAAATGTACTGCAGGTTTTGAAGGAAGCAAAGGGCAAGGATCTCATATTACACCAAGGCAGAACTTTATTGGCTCATTCGAAAATTGCCCTTTACTAATAGTGTTGATAGTAAAACTGGTCTGGTGTAAAGCAGCCCAGCAATAATCTGTCAATCGATCATGTTGATTTATTCCAGCATAGGTTTTGGTCCAAACTCAATCACGGTCAGCGTTGCTGGACCTTTAGATAACAGGTGCCATCCTGTCATGTGCGAAATGTCTTCAGCTTCAAATATGAGATTTAACTGAAGCAAGAAAAATCAGCCTGAAGCTGAAACAACTTGAATTGCCAAATCCAATTTGAGACAGAATAAGCAGTGAGGAAGATGACAGGGGATGCAATGCTCCATGGTGCTTCTTCAGAAGATTTTTCACACCCATATGAATATTTGTCAGGCCAGACCATAAATCACACCCTAAAAAAAAAAAAAAAAAAAGATCTGCTTTTGGCTTCAGGCATCTGCTAGAAAGGACCCCTCGAGTATGATAGTTACATATACCTTGCGAAATTTTCAGTGGATTTATTGAGAATTAGGCAACAACAGACAATTCACCCCCTTCTTTGTGTTATCAGGCTGCAAGAAGGGGAATAAAATTAACAAATACTGTGTCAAAGAACATTCATTCATTAAAAAAAATATATCATTACAGCCTGACCTTGCTAGGGGGCTTTACCACAGCTATGTGCCCGCCACCATGGGTTACTTTTCACAGTCCAGAGCTGGAGTGCAGAGGCAGGAGAAGTTTTAACCCATATTGCTCAGGGCAGGTATTGCAGAGCCTGTCTCTCAGCTAAGCGGAGACCGAGACGCTCCAGCCGAGCCCGCTCGGGATTGTTGACTTTGCTGCAGACAGTCAGGCTGGGGCAGACTCAGACGGCAACAAACCCTTTGTGAAAGCAGTTGGAAAAAAAAGAAGCAAAGACATCCAGTAATCGCCAGTTCCCGCAGGATAAATTTAACCCGTTCAGGCTGCAGTCTGGCCCCAGCCTTCTCAAACAGCGAGGTTTCCTGATTTACAACCAACTCCTGCGTTCTCTTAGTTAAATCCCTAAATTCAACGAGTCTCCAGAAACATGGGGCTAGAAAGGACTTCCAGGGTCCACTCCATGGTTCACCCCATAATGCAACCCCCATCTTAAGCTTATTCAGCATCATTTTAAAAGCTGGTGTGTGCAGGGGGGTATTTCCCTGCTGCCCTAGATTGCTGAGAAGCTGTCCCAGACCTCCCTGCCTTGACAATTAGAAGCCATCCTTGGCCCTAAGGTCTTATTGCTAACGCAGGGCACACAACATCTTGGAGAAGACGGAGAATAAAATCTGGCGTTGCTTCTTTTCTCCAAACCATAGGAGCTCCAGAAACTGTGAGTCAGGGTGGCTCCAGTTGTGGCTGATGGCATCCATGAGTCAGAAGCATTGGAGAAAACAGTAGGAAATGAAATTAGAGCAGAACGGAGGGGAGAAGCAGAGCTACCCTCAGGACTGGAGACCTGAGGAGCTTTGATTTCTACCATGGTGCTACGGTTGAAGATGTTGGCTCTGGAGAGGACAAGGTACAACAAGCCTTATTCTGAACTGTGTAAGTCTGTCCAGCTAGACCAGCAGATGGATGGACACAGGATGACATCCCAAACCGTCTGACTGTCCTGTGGAGCACCTTCAGGAGGGAGCTGGGCCCGCATTAGGAGCGATAACACGTTTGTGCCCATCTGTTGCAGATGGCACCATGCCCTCTCACAGCTTCATTTCAGTAAGGGATGTTGGATCGGCGCAGCAACTTGTCCAACCCTGCCAGGGCTTCTGGTCCAGGAGAAGGTGGTGACCTACAAGCAGACAGAAAACTAGGCAAAACCAAGGGTGAGGGGTGGTGGAGCTGCCACCTCTAGGTGAGGTTTTGGAGGAGCTGGAGCACCACCAACATATCCATGCTCCTTGGTGACAACATGGCATGTTTTCCTCAGCAGTGGTGATAATCACAGTCCTTGTGAAGCATCCCGAGCGCAACTTGCATGTAGGCTTTGGCTGGAGCAGTGCCAGAGGCCTGGGAATGTTCTCCCGCCATATCTGTGTTGGCTATAGCTTATCTCTCCCCTTTTATTATGTCTAAAATACCTCTTTCTGCCCCAGGACTACTAAGAATGCAGGTCATCCTGTACTTCTTGTCCACCCTCCACTGAGGAAGCTGTCAAAGTTGCAGCATCTGCTGAAAAATGTAGAACCAATGTTTCTCTGCAGTAGGTCTTCATTTTAAGCCTCAGCGCAGTGTCTCCTCTTTCTTAAAAAGGCACACCAGACGTTCTGCAGGAGGCAGGACGCAAAGCACCACTTACACACCCTTAGGACTCCATTGCCCTGAAGCTAAATCTACTGCACCAGGGCTTAAAAGGTGAAATTGACCTTACAGATAGATTAAAAATTAAATATATTCAGCTCTCCATATTTACCCACACACAGTCATATGATATATATGGATGTGTCCACGTCCCTCTGAGTGTTTTTCAGGAGATTTTATTTCACATCAGTAAACAGTGAGTTCAGGACTTGTCATTCTCTCTAAAGCAGATGAGGGCTAACTGAGATTTGCACTAGCACTTGAGTACGTGTCTTTGGAGGATTTCTGCATTCATCTTCCCATTCCCTGCACAAAGTCTGGATACAATAAAAAGTGTTTTTTTTGTTTGTTTTGTTTTGTTTTTGTTTGTTTGTTGTTGTTTTTTTATCACTTTTATCTACCAGGGAGATGCCATGTGCTGATAAGCAATTTTCTGAAAACTTCATGATGTCATGGTCACACATGTATGAACATTGATAATTGCAATGATAAGAACACTTAGTTTAGCTTATGCACAGCCCTGTTTGTCAGCAGGTTGCAAAGTGCCTTCTGAGGTAAGTCATCCTCTTATCCTCTTTTTGGGATGAAGGGATGTGAAAAAGCATGTCTGCAATCAGTGTACTCAAAATCAGTGGGTCAACCTGTTTCTGCCTGATACTTGGTGCTGCAGTGTGGGGACAAGCTGCCCGCTTTCAGACTGCGTGTTCAAAGACACAGCTACCAGATACTGAGTCTCCTGCTGTAAGACAGCCCCCTGCCCCATCAAGTGACATGAATCAGCCGCTGCATTCGCTTTCATGAGGTCCTGTGTCCCATGAGATATTTGAGTTCTGTTAAAAGGTCATAGAGACACCTGGTCTCCTCTTCCCCAGAGGGAGCTACCTTACATCAGGAGTAAATTTACAGCTCCTTCCCTCACCATCTTTGGTATGATGAGGAGGAAAGGCCTTCCTTGCTGTTTTAACTCACCAGTGCTTGGATAAGGCACTCAGGAGAGAGCTCCTGGGCACAGCACAGAAATTCAAGTGTGTCCTGGGACATCTGGGCACAGGCAAGGTCACTATGGTGGGAACATACGGCTGGGTGTGTTCCTCAAGGAGGACAAGGTCACCCCTGCTTGTGGGACCTCCACCTCCAAGCTGTGAAGAGCTACCGGAGCAGCTGTACTCACACTTGCGGAGGGCTTTTGATTTCATTTATTTACCTTTTCAACTTTCTTTCCAGTAAACTGGAAGACTTAACTAGCTGTCTTACAGTCACAGGACGGTTTCGTTTAAATTCACTGGAATTAATTTGCCTGATCGGTATTAGCCAAGTTAATGGCCAGTGCATGAAGCAGCCACTAATTTGGATATTTTTTGGCTCTGGAAGAGGTTAAGTGAGGACACTGTTGAGAGCTGCCTTGAGATTTGGCAGCCCCAAAGGGGAAGTCTGTCTCAGAGAGCAACCGCCTGTTTTTCAGCTGAAAACTTATTTCTTTAGCTGCCTCTGAAAGTAAAGGTTAGATTTAATTTAAAGCGGATTTAGCAGCCTGGAAAATAAAATTAGCAGAAATAAAAGTGTTTCTCCTTTCTTCCCTTTCAAATATCTTTTTTTTTCTGTCATTGTCTTCTCTCCTGTCATTGTAACAGCTCCCCATCTTGCTCTAACAGAGGTTTTTTTTTTTTTTGAGCTGGGGCAAACCAGTCATCCAGCACTCCCACCTACCTAGCTTCCAGGTCTCCTTGCTAAAAATCCAGGGAAGCAATTCACCTCAATACCTATTGAGCTTTCAGATTTTGTTCCTCCAGACACCCGTTTCTTATGCACAGGATCAACTGCTCCCACCTCGTAAGGTTGTTGTGAAACAAAACACAACAAAGCATGTAAGAAAGCAGCCTGTGGCAACTGGAAACATGCCTGCAGTGAGGATAGACAAGCTTTGAGGTGGGTAGTTTAAATTGTTGTATTTTGCATGGGGAATGAAAGGCAAAGCAGTTGATCTGTAGCAAAACATCATACCTATGGCAAGGAGTGGGACCTGAATCCAGCTGGAGTGGCCAGGGTGAGGGGGCAGAATGGCCAGGGTGAGGGGGCAGAAGGAGGTAAGTGGGGTAAGAAGGTGACAGATTTTTTGTTTGAACTTAAAACAGCAAGTGCTGTCAGATCCAGGGTATCATGCAAAGGGCAGGTAAATCCAGCAGCCTTTGCTGGAGCCTACATTGATCAGGATTACGGACACAGTCATCATCATCTGCAGCACATATGGGACAAGGGTTTGTTTTTTTTTTAAGGAATTTCTCAATGTAGAAAAAACAACAGCAGGAATAAAATAATTACATACCTTAAAAAAAAAAAAAAGTGGTAAAAATCTCAAAATTTGAGGGTCTGCCCCCCCCCCCCCCGTATAAATATGCACAGTTAGTTTGTGATATGCTGAACCTGTCACATCATTGGCAGGTGCAGATGAGGAGATCATGCCACTGTTGGTGTGTATCACTCAACTACCAAGTCCAGCCTCAAGTCAGGACGGATATAGTGCACTGTGACAGCTGGCCTTTGAGATCTGAGACAAGCAAACCACTCCGAATCCTATTAAGACAGTGCTTTTGCCACCCGGCAGTGATTTTTCGCAGATGCAAAGGTTGGAGCCCAAGGGGGTCCTCGCAATCGTCTCATCAGCCTGCCGGTGACTCAGCCCTGGTCTTCGGATGGATCTGGACCATGCTGTAGAAGATCATCTAGCTTGATTTAAGGTGTAGGGATGGGAATCAGCAGATTGAGCGCAGGTGGCTCTATCAACATCTGAGCTCCTTGTTTCTGTTGTCAATGCAGTGAAACAGCCGTGTCCAGATTGTGTGGTGTTTTACCTAAATAGGGGAAACAAATCACAGTTTCAAGTGCCTGATATTTTCCTGGGAATGAGAGGGGAATTGTCAGTGGTTAGCTCTGAGGTAATGCCTGAACAGGAAACATCAAGAGTGCAATTTAGCTGAGCAAAAGCAGCCATCTGAGGAAAAGGAATGACCCAAATGTTGCTCCCCACAAACCCTGAGTTTCACACATCATTGCCCAGCATCGTGTGGTTTCCTGGGGCTTGCAAGGGGGCCAAGGGTTTTCTGGGAGGGCTGGCAGGACACATAGGCTGGGAGCTGGACAGGTGGTTTTCAAGCACTGCCTGGTTGGATTCCCATAGCTCTGCAGATTTCTGAAGGCAGGTCCAGTCTGTCTTTGCCTCCAACCAGCTCCCCACCATCCCTTGGCCTCCAAAAGTATTGGCTTTTCAGTGGAGATCCCTTCCTTTGGGTAAGGACACAGGTAAGGACATGAACCACCTGGATACTGTGGGATCACTAAAAAAGGAAGACCACAACTATGTCCCCTTGCTTCCTTTTTCAGAGCAGTTTTTATTGTCCAGAATTCCTTCTCACCTCCTGGGAAGGGGAAATTAGTGGGTTAGGGGCCAGGAAATACCTTAAAAATCTCTTCCCTGATCCCTCCGTGCCTAGGAGCCTGGGAAGAAAGATGAAGAGCTTTCCCCTTCTAGGGCATAGGTTCAACTGCAACCCCAGGGAGAGCTGACCCAAAGACCTTGCTGTGGTACTGAAAATACAGGGTGAAATCACTTGGCTTCTGATACTCATGAAGGCCAGATTAGATTATCACGATGCTCCTCTCTGACCCACAAATCTGTCTGTGGTTATTTAAAAACAATACTCCAAAGGGGGCCAGCTAGCCTGTGCCTTGCACTGCTGTTTGTTAAGTGACTGGTCTATCTTTCAGCGCTGATGTGAAAAGACATGTCCAAGCCTGACCTATTCCACCTGTCACCCAGGAAATCAGTTATAATAATAAGAAAAAAAGAAACCATTGCCTTTCCTTGAATTAAGTCAGAGACAGCACTGTGCCTAGAAACAGCCTATTGGTTTTAGGCAACGTGGAACACTCAAATTGATAAGAGGCACCATAAATCCTGGCAGTCACAAGTGGAGGTGGCTGATAAAGTATTTCCTCCTTTGCCTCGCTGTGAGGTCAAGGAACTCCTGTGCAGTAATGCTAAGAGGAGTTCATGGCTGTGACTCCTAGAAGGAAATGAGTCACCTCCAACCAACCCAGAGCAGGAGACTCCAGGTTGCAGGAGGACTTTACCAGGCACATCTTCTTCTGGACATTTCTCAGCATCTGGCCAAGGCGGCTCCTATTCTGCCCATGCGGGGTCTGTCTTGGGCACAGGGCCTAGCCTGAGATCTGGGCTCCCTCAACAGCACCATGCTCAGGTCTGAATCCTGATGGGGTGTTTCGCAGCAAACAGCTGCTGAGCACATCTGGGCAGGCAAGAAACGTCAAGCACCAAGACAGTGCAGTGCTGCCTAATGGTTGTCACAGGGTTGTTGCTGCACTTTTTAGGAAGGCCCTCCAGATTTGTCAGAGGGTTGTGGAAGCATATCTCCAGGGTTTGTGTGACCACACCATGCTGTCAGCATGAGCTACACCAGAGAGTCGTACCATGGAGGGGAAGAAGAATTAAAGCATCCTTAACATTGTTCACCTGTTCTCATCTGAATCAGTTTAGGGAGAGAAGTGTTACCTTTGGGTTCATCCCCTCCCACTTCTTACTTCAATCTCTTCATCTAGACTCTCCTCTTCCTCTCCACTGCTGCCCTCAGTCCCATACATTCCTGCCCATCTCCAGGAGTTTGTTCTATTTCTCCTTATTGCCTTCCAGGTTGCAGGTGAAGCCGAGAATTTGCTCTTCCTGCTAGGTAAAGAGGCTTTTCTGAAATTTCTTTGAAATATTCACTAATTTCTCTTGAATGTTCATAAAATCAAGCATGTCTGAGCAATCCCATCACTCCATCAGCTTGAGGATTATGTACCCATTCGTGTGCATTAGCTTCATGGAAAATGCAGTTTCTGCATAACTGAAGGTTTCCACAGTTTGCCCGTGAATTTGAATACCCACACATACACAGAGTTTTACTTTTTCCCTTGAGGAAGATGAAAACAAACAACTTAATTTCTGCTAAAATTCACTCGAATCCATTTGTTTGGTTTTTTAAGCAGAAAGGAAGCATTTTGCTTGGGTCATGCTGACCTCATGCTCTGCCTATTTTCATTACACAGGGACTTCATAAAAATGGTTCCAATGTTTTTGCCCTTTATTTTTTTATTTTTTTAACTGTGAGGCAACCTCCCAGTATGGAAAACATTTTCCATTATTCTCTGTGGACCTTGATTCCCACCAAGTCCATGTTCATCTGGTGAGAGAAGTGAATGCAGTGCCTGGCCAGGGGAAGAAAGGAACCTGAAACAATTAAACCAGAACACAGATGGTGTCTGACAGCTCAGAAAGATTCAGATTAATTCTTACAGCAAAAAAAACCTCCCTTCTCTACCACCACCTCGAAAAAAAAAAAAAATTAAATTCAGGAATTTGAAAATATTTCCTTTGGACTAGAAATACCAAAATGAGGTCTTTCCAGAGGCATGTTTTAGGAGAGGAATAGCTATTCTGGAAAATGCTAATGTTTTGGTCTGGTTTTGACTTCTTTGGGAAGAAAACAATGGCATTCTTCTGGGCCTACAGTTGTTGTTTCGACTAGCTGTGCCGCAGCCCCACCTCCAGCAGCCTCAGGACCTTCTGGGAACTAGCAAGCCACATCTTTCACCAGAAACACATTTCCCCATGTCCAGGCCTTGCAGAGGCTGGTTTGTGTCCCTGCAGGTACAAGAAAAAGAACAAGCAAGCAGGTTGAGAAAAGGACTGTAAAAAATATGGGAAGATTTTTGTATAAGTTCCAAAGCCAAAAGAGAAAATCAAGAGAGGGGATATCTTTTTGTACAAAAGGGGAAGGTATAAGGTGAAATTCATGTGCACAGCTGAACCCTGCACCAATGATGCATTCTCTTTTCAGGATCATACGAGAGGCGTGAGTCACTTGCTGTCCCCATCTCCACCTTGGAGGCATGAAGTGTAACTTCACAGTTTGCAGTGCAGTCTCCTGGAAATAATCTCCGCTGGACAAAAGGCGTTGTTGGAAGCAACTGCCATTTCCAAATGCCAGGATTTGGAAGACTGCAAAGAATGACAGTCACAGGAACTGATATTTGAACAGGAAAAACAGTGCCAAGCTCTATATTTGGGCATAGTTATTGCCATGTTTATTATTGTTATCACCACTGGAATTATAGCCCTGGTTGGAGACTGTGCCTGAGATCAGATCTCCTTTTAGCAAGGGTTGTCTGCAAATATTGCAAGAGACAGTCCCTTCTCCCTGGACAAAAATAAACAAAACTGTTTAAAAATGTTCTTTTTTTAGCAACAATAAGGTTGCCCTGTGTGTACAAGCAAAGCTGAATTCAGAGTATAGAGGAAAGCTATGAGAAGTTCAGCCCAAATCATCTAAGAGATGGCTCCTCTTGCCAACAAGTTTTATCTCCTAGTAGACAGAGGGTGGAAAGAGTATTGCCATCTCCCTCTGAGGCACAGTGAAATGAAGTAACTTGCCCTAAAATCTACAAGAGGATCTCCCTAAGCTTGGCCTTCCTAGCTCAGAAGAGCAGAAACATAGTTTCTTCTAAACCGGAGTTCCATGGCAGGAAAGGTTGATTACAAAGGCCGGTGCCTGGGTTCCTTGACCAAGGAGAACCCATCTGATTAGCATCTAAAATCAAGCTTTCAAGGCAAGACCCACTAAGGTCACCTGGTTGGCCTGGTCATTTTTTCCACTCCACAGTTTTTCAGCAGGTCTCCATTTGCTGCTCCATAAGGACATGGATGTCTCATAGGCCTGTAGCATATCTGCCAGCCCCATGTGGGAACATCTCAAGTGACATCAGACACCTCTTTTTAAGCAACAGATATGCAAAAGGAACATCTGACCTCCCATGTCAGTGGAAACCTAGGGCTCTACCGAAACGCCCCCTTGGAGGTGCCTAGAGCCTGTTGAAATTCTCTTGGGTAAATGAAACATCTGGACATCATAAACCTAGAAGACATAAGACCTTCATGAAAACTGTCCCCTTCTGGGGTGGCAGCTGGAGGCTGGGGGGGTACTGCAGAGCCTCACGTGTGATACTGGGCACCTCTGTTAGGAAACCAAATCATGTCCCTAACCTCTGAGTTAAATCCCAACCATCCACTGTACAATTCCTTGGTGGGTCTTAAAAATACATGATGTTCTTCCTTATAGTGAGTTTCGCTAGAACAAATAATTGGGCTCATCTGCTCTTGTGACTGCTTTTCGGCAGCATCCCAAATGACTTTTCACAGGAAAAAAAGCTATTTCACCTGTGAGGAAACTGTGGCACAGAGAGGTGAGCTGAGATGCATGTGGTCATCCAGAAGGCATAGCTGGAAACAAAAGCCAGTTCTCCTGACCATCAATCCAGGCCTCTAACCACAAGGTGAAGCTGTGCATCCTAGCCCTTGATCCTCACATCCAGGACAGCGTCTAGCAGAATGCAGTTGCCAGCTGAAGGCTACCCATATTTCTCGTGACCGCAGGTTGAAAAGCAATGAAGTTTCCAACACTCAACTTATCTAAGTCCAGCCTCACTCCTGAACCTATTGGAGGGCAAACGTCCATCTCATAAATAATCTGGGACCCTGAAAGAAGGGTTTGGCTGTATCTCACCAATGCACAAGGAAGTCCCTGCTGCATTTGCTGCAACGCTCCGAAAACTTGAAACTTCTCCCTTCCCATTCCCCCTCCTGGCTTCGTGCATTGATATTCTCCACCACCACACTGCATGATGTGACTTTGTGAGCTGAATCTCAATTAGTTGGTAGGGGGTATGGTCCTCATACAAAAATCTAATAGAAGCTGCCTGCCATTGAAGGGCACTGAACAGATAAATGTGATTGTCTGTGAGTGTGAAAACAAGAATGTGCTGTGGTTTTACTGGAAGCAAGGCACCATCAGTGGAAACAGGTCAATATGAAAATGACTCTTGACTGCTGCATGGAAATGTCTGGGAAAACTGAGGTGAAGAAGAAAAGTAATTTGAGGGGGGAAGGGAAAGAAAGAAATTTAAAAAAAAAAAAGTTTTATTTTACTAAATTCCAGCTGTATCTTTCTTTTTCAAAAATTCATGGGATGCTTGAGAGAGGTCTGGATCCTCAGTCTTCAAAGCTGATGTTCTCAAAGAAGTATGTTATTCGTTTAGTTTTGGACTCTGCATAATGGCTGTCAGAGATAGGAAAGCCCACTTGTTGGCAGAATGTGTTGCAAGCCATATACTTCCCCAGGCTCATCTCTGCTTCACATTTCTGTGTCCTCCAAGCCTGAGATTTCAACCTCTCTGCCCAGCAGATCCTGTTTCACAGCCTTCAAACTACTGCCATTATATAACGTATCTGTCTCTATCACTTTTATCACTTTCCTGCAACCCTTCAGACTTTTACAGAACCATGAAATAGCAAGGATGACTCATTGGTAGATGAGGAAAGTGTCAAACATGGACAGTGTTTTCTGTGCTATGTCCTCCTTTGGCTTCTTATTAGACTGTCAGGAAAGAAGTTTGTAATTACAATGCCCAAACGACCCAGTTTTCTGCACGGTCTGCAGCGCTACCAGCACCAGTGCTTGAAACAGAAAACAAGTCAAATGAGAAAGGAACCACAAGACAAGTGTACAGACCTCCTTGTTTTTCTGTGAAACCACTTCCCTCCCGCCCTGTCTTCCTTTCTCACTAATAGCCGTGGTACCTTGCTGCCTCAAGTCTCTCTTCCTTGACTCATCCAGAACCCACTAATCAGCTCTTCCGAGCAGACATGAAAAATCCCACTTCTGGTTCTCTCTGCCTTGTGGAGCAGGCTGGGGCCAAATTGAGGAGCGTGATTCAGTTGGTTGTTTCAGTAACACAGAGGCATCTATTGCCATTTGAGACATCCTTGGGTGCCTGAAACATCTGGAAAGGACTTGCAGATGTTACACAGCACTTGTGGAAGACCAGGGTATCTGGAGAAGCACCTGTAAGCCACACAGGATACAGTTCAAATGGTCCTAGATATATATGTGTGGAATCAGCTTTCCAGATCCCAAGATCTAGATACCAAGTAGGGGAAGGATACAGGTGCTTAAACATCTGGAAATATTTGCAGTGCCCAAGGGTATCCAAGACATTTGCTCAAGACAGACTGATATGACACAAGAACACAGAGGACATCTGCTCTTCTAGAGCAGCAGCTGAAGACCAGACAGGATACATTATAGTGACTAAGGTGGCAGCAGACATTTGCATCCAGGCGATTGAAAGCTACCCTAGATCTCCAGTATTTAGGAGCTCAGACATCAGCCTCACATGAGGACACCAACACTGTAAGCAACTTAAGGGAGGTCTCTGAATCCCACCATAGAGTGTAGACATGTATACCTGAGATGCTGTCTACAGCCCTTTGAAAACCAGCGGAGAAAACAGGCCCTTACAGGACATGTCATCCCACTATGGAGCAGATATCTGAAAAAGTTCAGGAGCTTACCCTAAAATACATAAATAGCTCTATAGCAGACACACATGCTAGACATCAGAACAAAAATATCATGAGCCCCCATGGCTCTTCCTGACTGCTCCCCCATACCTCTCCAGCCAAAACACAGTGGATAGTGTCCAGTTTCTTCTGACTCTTTTGGCTTCCCCTTGCCTTCTTCATCAAACTTACATTTCACATCCTTCCCTTCCAATCATGCCAGAATTGCACATCTGCTGTCATGTTTTAACCCCTTTACCACCATGCAGCATTTCTGCTTCAAGAATAAGGCTGCTGCACACCTCCATCTCATCTTCATTCCTCCCTCAGGACACCCCTGCCCCCTGCCTGGCACGTCTTCCCTCAAACACCTCCTTGAAACAGATATTGAAGGGGGGGAGCTGACACATACCATAATTGAAACAAAACAAGGGGGAAAAGGTAAACAGAAATTAAATTTGGATCACTGCAGAAGATCAGTGCATGATCTACTGTTACTTGAAGACCAGAAGACCTGATGGCACAGGACCCACCAGCACCCCAGTGGGTGCTTCTCTCTCTACTTTTGCAAAGAGCACAATTTTAAAGGTGCTGATTTTAGTTTAAAAATCACATGGTGAAGGAGATTCATGTCCTCTGGGCTAAATAAAAACACTGCAAAACCCCTTTAGGGTGACTGACTGATCCTGTTAGATATGCAGGTGACCATCTATGATCGGCCAAGTCCTGGTTTCGCCTTTCCACCATGTAGTAACGCATGGTGTGCCATGTGGTTTTTCTCTCTCCTAGAGAGAGCAATCAGAAATGCTGTTACGATTTTCCATGGCTTTTTCTATTTGTTTGGTTTTTTTTTCAGTTGGGCTACAGAAATGAAAGATATGACTGGGATTTCAGGGTGACCAAGGTGTTGGAGCAAGTCATGGGGCACTAATGCACCAGAGAACTCAATGCTAAAGTTGTCATTTAATCATTAACCATCTTGTGAACAGCGTTAATTTGGGCCTCAGAGGAACTACTCTGCAAAAGCCTTTGATCCCGGTTCGGGGTGATTTTAAAATCACTTTCAATGTATCAAATATGATGAAGAATCCAAGACAACCAGTGCTTCCCCTTGTTTTCACTGTGTTTTGAGATGGGCCAAATATTTCTTTGGAGTTAGCCAAAAAAAAAAAAAAAAAGGAAATTGCAAACACCTGAATTCTTTTTTTAATCAAAGTTCATATTTTTACATGTGCTTACAAGATATTACGCCAACCTTTCCTGCCTTATCCAGCATCAGCTATGAGAGAAACAAACTTCCAGAGCCGATCAGAAGCTGGCATGAGGCAGAGATAAGCCTCATAGGAGGTCAAAAAGAGTTCAAAAGAGTAAAGTGAGGACAAAAGGCAAGAAGGACCTACGATACAATAGTGCAAATGCATGGGACTAAACAGCGAGGCATGTGAGATGCAGCTGGATCCACTCACTTCAGACCTTGTGGGAGGAGGGTAGGTTGGCTAGACCATGCAGCTGTAGGAGTCACTGGGAGAAGGAGCCACAGTGGGAGAGGAGGAAGGGCAGCAGGAGAGGAGAAGATGGCATGGAACTGCAGTTCCTGGCTGCCTAAACCCATTTACATCTGGGCTTCCCTGGTCCCTCTGCATCCCAGGGCACACTTTTGCCTCTTTCCCTTGGAACTGTGCATGCTCTGGGATGAGGGTTTGCTCTTAATCTGTCCAGAGGGACTTCAAACTGCAAAGAGATACGAATGCAACAAGGCCCCCAGTCCTGCGGCTACCAGTGGACACCAAAAATGTCATGATTTGAACGCACCAAAAGCACTGTGTCCACATGTTGTCATCTTGCTCTCTTCACTCACACTAATTCATTGCCAAACTTCTCTGTTGCTCTGGCTAGCATTTGCGGTATTGGTCTGACCTTCAGTCTAGGTGACGAGCAGCTTAGATATAACCACGTTAAGTGGAAATGGGGGCTTAACTCATGGCTTAGGCACCCCTGGCTAAGGGTAGCTGTAGCTCTGTGGAGTTCACAGCACATTAATCAAGCATTTGCTCAGCTTTTTGGGCAGGTTTTGCAATTGGCATCAGGTCCCATAGCTTCACTAAGAAGATCAGAGAGGGTCCCACCGCCCAAGCCCAGCGGGCTGTGCCTTCTCCAGTGGGAGGAAGGGAGAGGAGAGGGCAGAGGTAAGTCTACAGCCCTCAAGTTGAAGACCTCCAGTTTCTCCAAGCCCTGCACCACTAAAACAACAGACAGGGCACCTCTGGAAGGCAGAGCGTGTTTGATGACTTCACCCAAGGGATGACATGAGAACCTAATTTCAGGACATGCTGGTGGAGTCTGAAGCCAAAAGCAACAGAGGACAGTGCACCATTCTCCTTGGCATGACCTCTCTGCTGGCCTTCCTCTCCTCACAGTGAGGAGCGTGTATCCACAGAATCTCCAGGGCCTAGATGCCTCCACGGATGTGGTCTTAGGGTCTTTGGCATGGGCACAGCATCTCTTTTAAGTCTCTTCCTGACTTTAGAAGTAACTGCTTACCTTCAGTCTCTGTAAAATAATACTAAAAATCACGATAGGAAAGAAGTCATCACTAAGCATCTCCATTAAGTTGTAGTCTACCCACCAGAAAGTTCATTTCAGAGGAAATGTAACCAAGATTTTCACCAAACCACTTTGGAGTATCAAGTTTGGAATTTCAAGAGACCTTGAAGGTTATGAAAAGTTTCTGTCAATGATTTTGAGAAACTGGAGAAAAGGTTCAAGATTTCCGGAACAGGATCATCTCACTGGGACATTCCTCTTAATTTGTTCACGTGCCTTCCTGCCAAGGTTCTTTATGTTTCAGAGAAAGAGAAAGAGAGAAAGAAAGAGAAAGAAAGAAAGAAAGAGAGAAAGAAAGAGAGAAAGAAAGAGAGAAAGAAAGAGAGAAAGAAAGAGAGAAAGAAAGAGAGAGAAAGAAAGAAAGAAAGAAAGATAGAAAGAAAGAAAGAAAGAAAGGAAGGAAGAAAGAAAGGAAGAAAGAAAGGAAGAAGGAAAGATCGGGTGGTAAAGATAAACACAAAATGAGTCATGCTACAAAAGGCTGCACCTGAAAGGAAATCTAAAACAGCAACTTCCTCCTTGCTGCAGGCTGCAGTGTGCTGCTGTATACAAGGAGTAGAGATAGGAAAGTGAAAATGTCTGTTTTCTGCTCCATGGTTCGACACATCCAGTGTTATAAACAAAGCTGTACAAAGCCCCAGACTCCCCCAGTGCTCGCTTCCTCCATTTCCCCAATCAGGGCTGCAGTTGCAGAAGAAAAAAAAATTAAATTAAATTAAATTTCACTACGTTTCAGCACATGCGAGCAAAAGCTTTGTACCAAAAAATATTTGATGTTGCTAGTGATGGCAAACTTGAGCCACAGGCAAAGTTTCCACAGTGAAGTGAAACTCGAATGTCTTCAGCAGCTCTGGCAAAAACATGCCAGCATTGCTTGAACTCATCAGACAGACGTTTCCCCTCCACTGATGCAGGAGAAAAGTTTAATTCTCTGCTAACCTGGTTCTCTGCTTGTTTATACAAAGTCCTGCCCTGATGTAATTGATCTCATGCAAAACACTAGAGTTTAAAATAGGAGAAGATTAAAAAAATAATAAAAGTCAATTTTTGTTTAGTTTTTCAAACATCATGTCCATCCCTAGCCCCGTGTTGTTTCAGACACCCCACCAAGGCACCTGGAGCCCAGGCAGCTCAGCCTGCGGGGATAGTCAATGCAGAGCAGCAGGGCCTCCTAGCTCCTTGATTCCTTTTTGCCTCTCCCCAAGCATTTCCCCTTTCTTCTACTCATCTAGAGACAAAAAAAACCTCCCACTGAGAAAGTGGGGAAGAACAAAGATGAGAAGAAAATTGCATGAACTTTAGGAGACAGTGACTACTAGAAGATGGCTGAATCCTAGTGAAAAGAAGAGAAGAGAAGAAAAGAAAAGAGAAGAAAAGAAAAGAAAGAAAAGAAAAGAAAAGAAAAGAAAAGAAAAGAAAAGAGAAAAGAAAAGAAAAGTGGGGGGGTCCAACTTCTGTCTTCGTCTATAATTATTTGCTGAACTCAGGCAAACTTCACAATGATCTTTGCCCATCCAGAGCTCTGCTTCACACCAAAAGCACCCTCTAAGCCCAATCAGGAGCTGAAACCAGCTGCCTTTGGAGCAACTGGGAGTCCAAAGCCCCCGGCATCATCCAACCCTAATCCGTAAATTGTGAGATTGGACCTGATAGGAAAATTAACGGAGATCGAAATGGGTCCCACTGCCCCCGCAGAGGCACTGGTTGCTTTTGCAATTAGCTGTGAAGAAGGACACCAGTTTACATTCCAGGGCTGTGGGTCATATTTGAGTGCATCGCCTCGCTCCTCTTTTGCATCATTAGGCAAGATGTTCTGCCTTCATTTGTCAACCAAGCTTGACGCTGACATTTAACCCAAGACTACAGTTTGCTCCTAGCCCCAGCCAGCCTGGGGCTGGCTCTCCACGCTTGCAGCTTCTTTCAGGAAGCTGCCACCAGTTTCCAATTTCTCTTGCCTTAATATTTACTTCTTTATCTTTCACTGACATTTCCTGGCTCTGCACCTCCATGTGACTCAGAGATTTCCCGCACCCCGACTCTGCGGTGATGTCAGCTCCAAGGGATGAAATTAATAAATACCACTCGCTCACCCGCTCATGAAGTCAAACTGTAATTACGATGGAGGCAGGGGGGTGGTTGTTTCGTTGGTTTTTACAACCAGTACTTTGAGCTTCTTTCTAACCCATATTTGGACCTGAGCTGCGGCATGCACGTTATAAAGCATCTATACCTTTTTAATGACCAAAGGAGAGTAAATGAAACCACCTGCTTTATTTTGGTCCCCAGTATCTCAAGAGACAAGTATGTATAAAGCAAACTGTGCTGTGAAACACCTGGTATAGACATAAGGCAAAAGTCCAGGGCTGCTTTGAGGTGATTTGTCTGTCCCAAAGTCACCTCTGAGACTGACTTCATCTCCATGAGACTCGGTGCCTTAAAAGAAAAAAAAGTTACATTAAAGGTATTTAAGACACACCTAGCATCTGTTGGCTCGAGCAAACATTAGCAACTGTATAAATACTTTTGTTTTCCCTGCTTGATGTTGTAGTTTCGCTTTTACCTTTGAGAAGTGGCATTTATCACATCTTACCAAGGCAAGCTGAAGCCAGTGCTGATACAGCGTGCTGATATCGAGGCAGTTTGCAGCGGGTCTCGGCACAGCACATTTGCACAAGCCCTCTAAAATCCTCCATCCATTTGCAGACAGCAGATTCCACTGAGATTGACTTGAGACAAATCACAGCTTTTCTCTTGCTTTTTAAGATTTTTTTTCTAACCACTCCCCTTACTGTTTTCAGGTTATTGCCCTGAAATATCAACTTAGGGCCGCCTGTGATGGTTTCACCTTTTCTTTCCTGGACAAGGTGATCACCCGCCCATTGCCGGGCACGGGGCATGACACAGCGCTGCCAGCAGTCACGAGCCCTGGGGACCTTCCCCTCGGCTCTCAACATCCTTCACACCGTGCCGCGGGTACCACACGCTTCCACCCATAGGCAGGGTGAATTATGAGCCATGATGAGAATAAGACACAAGCCTGTCAAAAAACACCAGCAGGGCAATGCCTCTCCTGTCCTTATAGCAACCAACATGCTGCAGCCTGCACAAAGCTACAGCAGGAGACTTTTAATCTGGTTTATCAGCAAGTCATACGAATCTCGGCAAAGTGCTCGTCTACCTCATCCTTTTTTTTTTTCTTTTTAAATAAATAAATCAGACTTCATAACATAGGCAAGATGTTATGAGAAACGCCCCTGAGTTCTGGTAAGNGAAAATTGCCACTCTGCTCATAAAAGTAGAAATAATGCTCTGACAACAACACGAAGGCATACTTTTTTGTTATTTTATTTTATTTTTAATAAAAGGGAATTGGGAGCCGAGGGATCGAAGCAGGCAGACCCAGGATGGGAAGTCTTGCCCAGAAGCACCTCTTTAGTGCATGCGGACGTAAACGTACCCTCTGCCCTGAGCTTTCTTGGCTCTCCTGGTTTAGCCTCTCCAGTGCCTAGCATGGATGCAACCCCCTTGACACCAGTCGCTCATCATACCGCAGGTCTCCATGAATTTCTATTTGCTTCTTTGCTGATATTTAAGTATGATGCTTTATGCTGAATAGCTGGAACTCAGTGTAGAGGAAATAGGATTCAAAACATCCAACAGCTTCTTCCAGAGCTGTCCAACCCCACTTTCCAAGCAGCTCAGACCAAGTTGAAGACACAGTGCAGAAATAACCTGCTTTCCCACCAACCTCAGCCCTTCACATGTGTGTTCATGTGTATGTCTTGGTTTCACAGCCTGAGTCTTCATTGCACGGGGGACTTGAGGCTGCAGCAAGGACAGATGTATCTGAGCCTCTGCACCTACCTAGTTCAAATGGCAATGCAACAGGGATGCTGCAGCAGACTTCAGTGTGAGTTAGCAAATGACGGAACCCAGGATGGTCTTGTAAGTGCATATCTTTGGAAATGCTTGTCCGTGACTACCAAGCACTGGAAGAGTACCATGGGAGAAGGCTCACGTATTCTGGACATCGCTGCTGGCAATGGTCTAGGTACACCATCTGATCTCACATGGTTGCTCTCATGCTCATTGTGTTCTTGCAGTGTTTGTCTCCCCTAATTTCAGGGATGGCATTGGGCTGACTCTCTTCCTGCTCTTGTGCTCATTTCATGCACTTTGGGCTGGAACCAGAAAGAGCAAACACAAGTCATATTTATTTGCACAAAACAAAAATGACTGCACTGTGGCCTTCTAGCCCAATATTATGGTTGACAGCAGTGACCTAAGGGAAACTATGACAAGATAAACACACAGTGACTTTTTTCCTGAATGCTCTCCCGGTGAATTTGTCCAAATAATTTTCAGATCCCTGAAAGCAGCGGGACTGTGTCCGTGGCATATTCAGTGATGGAAAGTATGTCCCTGGCAATAGAGAATATCTGTGGACATGCACAGCTTAGCTTTTCATCCCTTTTGCTTTTAAGAGGCTGAGTCAAAGAGGCTGCGTGTGGAGCAGCCCCAGGAGCAGCACCCTCCAGGGGTAGGCGTGAAGGTCCCAGGGAAGAAGGAAGGACAGCAGCCTGGGAGGTTAAATCTATGTCATTTTTGTGGTCAGATTTGAGTTATTTGGGGAAGACTAGTGTGACCACTACTGTCAAACAAGTAGAATTTTGCCTGAGCTGCTTTATCTGGAGTAACTCTATTAAAGTCAGTCCTGCTGCACTAAAGCATGAGCAGCGTAGGTTGACTCCAGCTGTTTGATGTGCTTGATAAGAGTCTCTTCGTGTCCCCAGAAACTGTCATGTCTGTGTTGTGTCTCTTCACAGGCAGATGTTAGATTTTGATGCCAGGTGTACTGGCTGTTTTAGAGTTTGGCTGCAAATATCCTGGGGTAGAGGCTACAACACGGCTGTGTCTCCTGAAAAGCCTGAGCCTTTAAAGACAACCAAATCATTTTGGAATTTAGAGGGGGTGAAAAATCATGAGGAAGTGTGAAAAAGGAACATGCATAGTATAAGACTATCAAATCACCGTTCTTTAAACATTAAACACTGCAGGGAAAAAACGACCTAAAATAACTGAAACTGGTCATTGTCTTAACAGCAATGTCAAGGTTTGGTTCAGAACCAGTTGCAAGGGAAAGCTGAACATTGCAAGCTGGTGTAACGGGTATCTCATTCTCAGCCAAGCTGCTACTCAGACACATTCTGCCACAGCAAAATAGGTCCCCTCACACCACCTCACTGAAATAATCCTGCAGATGAACCATTTTTGCCTACCATGTAGCAGAGCAGCCAAGGACCCCGTGGATATCAGAAAAGAGTCACTTGGAGACCTTAGTAGGCCTAAAGTTTGGGCCAAGGCAAAGTCATGGAAGAAAACCTGTCTTGGCAGTGACTTGGTCCCTGGAGACTAATCAGTGTCTCTGTGGGTGCTACCCTCTTTCTGGAGCCAGAAAAATCAGCCTGTAAATACCAAAAAACCCTGCTGCTTCTAATCTTCTGCCTGAGATTGGGAGTTTTTCTCCCTAGGGGATCAGGGATGAGAATCATCAGTGAGATGGTGTTTCTCTTTGGTACCCACCATCAATGCCACAGGGACTTTGGTTCCCATTTCATTTATTCAAGTGCTGTTCTTCTCTCATGGGGTCTTCTTACATGGCTTTAGTCAGCCAACAGCTCAGAAGGACCTTACTGGTCATAAGAGTCCTGTCTTGTTCTCCGTAATGAAGGCCACTTTCATTTTATTTCCCACGTTTCTGCTGAGAAAGGCAAACACATCTCGGCTCCAGCCTCAGCACCTGGCTTTGCTTGGTTCTTTGAGTAACACCATCAAAGAAGAGGATGACATCCACAGAGGGTTCTCTTCTAGGCAGGAATAAAGCCTTCAGGCTTGGGCAGGAGGAGAGCTCCAGGATGTGATGCAGCTCATAGGTTTCCATGTCCTGGAGACAGGGCTGCAAACCCTCATATGGTTGTCTACCTTCAGTTTTACCCCCATCACTCTCCTTGGAGCTGACTACATTGAGCTAAGAGCTGGTTTGAATCCCTCATGGTTCAACTGGTTGGGCATACTAGGTGCTTAAGCTGTCCACACATCATTGTCCAGCACTGAGGTGTCCCGGAGACTCTCTCTATACGCTCTGTAGACACCATTGGCTCCATGGTTAGACCTCCATTGATTACAATGGGAACTTGGACACCCAGCTCATATCTAAAAACCTGCACGTAGGTGTCTTGGTGTAGGTGTCTTCCACTGGTATGAACCAGAAGCAATTAGAATCCATTTCTGCACCCTGTTCCTTTGTATCCAGCAACCTGGAAAGATAGAACTAATGACATCAGGACTCAGCTGGTCTGGCTTTGGCATAGAATAGGAAGTCTTCAACAAGTCTGACCCATTAACCCTAATCTCATAATTACTCCACTGTTGATCAGGAAGTGTGCACTAATTAGCAGGGCATTCAAACAGAAACACGCATTCGAACAGAAACACACACCAAACACATCAATCATGAGCTGAATTATCAGCTCCTCCTAACTGTCTTCATTAAGGTTGGAGCTGTAGCTGGCAATATTATCATTTCCCTCTCCTTTTGGGTGGAAATGGCACGTAATTACATGAGAAAATGAGTCTCATCTTTTGCCTTGCACTGTGTTGCTTTTGTCAGCTGCTTAGCTGCAAAACAGTCCCAAAAGAATTTACATCACACAATGGTCTAAATGTCAGCCAAGCCGAGTCTAGCCTTGCTCTTTGGATGACACTAACTGAAAAGGAAAGGCTCATGGACTGATTCGCATTTATGCTGTCTCCTTTTCGTACTCAAAATGGCCTGTAGCCCTGGGACAGACAGAGGCAGCCATGTAGAAATAACTTAGGACCATCAGGCTGCAGGATCCGCGTTGGATCTCACTTGCCTTCTCCAGCCTTTCCCTCTACTTTGCAGGGCCAGAAGTCCTAAAGACCCAATGTAGGAGGTTGATCCTTGAAGTGGTCTCCCACTGAAATTGAATTGCTCTGGACAGCAGGTTAGCTCCTCCTCGGGAGGAACATGGACTTCATCTAGGAGTGTGCTCACCTGGTGGGGCTCCTATGATGGTCTCAGGTAAGGTGGAGCTGAATGGTTTTGCAAGGCCAGAATCTGCCCTGCTCCCAAGGCCATTCTCACCAAGACGAAGGGAGCTATTGGGAAGGGAAAGCCTCCTTCCTGAGCTCTGCCTGCAGGGTCTTGTGCAATGCTCAGGAGGAAAAGCCAGAGGCAAACGGCCATTTCGTTTCACATCATCACTGAAGATTAGGCATTTCTAGTCTTGCAGTCTGATGAGTTCTGTGATCGAGGGTTCAGGAAGGACCTACTGCAAGCAGGGGCTGCCTTTCTTCTTTCCCTTTCAATTTCTGTCTCCTGGGAACATTACACTGACCGTTCTACCATGAGGCACAGCATTTTGTGATCACCTCTCATACCAGCTCAGGCTCCCCACAAAGCACCCAGCCCTCCCAGGGCTCTCCACAGTGCTCAGTGAGCAGAGTTGGTCTGGGAGAGCAGCTGGCACGTGGGTGCCCATGGTCTCACACAAATGAGTGCATTTTGCAGAAATGCTGCAGGGGTGAATTTTGTGACACCTCTGCTGGGAAGGACCCTGTGGTGCGCCTTGCCAGAAAAAGTTAGCTTTCTTTTTTTCCCTTTTTATTAATTAATGTTTAGCCAGAAGAAACTGTAGTGTGATAATTGATGCATTTCATGGCTAAGAACATCCTTGAATTAGCATTCCAATCGTCTATGAGCAAAGAGCTCCCTCCCATGCAGCGCAGATTGAACCTGTGCTCCATGACTGTGAGTCAGGACTGAATACCCTCAGCTGCTCACTTGTCAAATTAAAAGCCAGTTTTAATTCTTATCTTATTTCTTTAATAAATAAACAAACAAACAAACAAACAAACAAATAAATAAATACAGACCTGTGTTTTGCTATTAATGTCTGAAAGGATAGAACAAAATTTTCAAATATTCCAGCAGCTGGAAGTCCTGGCCAGCTCCCACACCAAGACATTAATTTGCTAAGAACAGTGCTGTTCTGCCTGCTTCTTGAAATTAAACCTCAGCCTTTTCGTCCCAGGCTGACAAATTACCTGCTTGCTTCAAAGCTCCATTTTCAATTCTTGAGAGCAACTTGTGACTGGAAATATTGACAGAGGCGGTACAAAGTCCCCCCTTTAATTAGCAACTCACCCTGCAGCGAGGATCAAATTCCACTGCTACATGTGGTGTGTAGGTCTCTTTTGCCCTGACCTTGGGATCTTGCTACTTCATGTGCATGGAAGGCAGAGTCTAAGCTAATAATAATGATATTCTTGCTTTACAGTCTGTCTTTCATCCAAAGACCTTAATGTGCTTTAGAAATTTAGAAACTTGGCTCTGGCCAAGTTGAACATCATACCTCTCCTTGAACTGCTTTTATTCACTATTGTTTCAAGCACCACGTTAGCATGCTCTAAACTTCAGCAACCGGTGAGAAGACTGGAAACTCTCTGTACTGATTGTCTTTGCACCGTGCATGTGACTCATCTTGGGTCCCCACGATTTTGGTGTGATTCCTTACAGAGCTGCAAGAGGCCACATCTTTGATGCTTGTGTAAGCAGGACTGAAAAAGCAGTTCTGCCTTCATTCAGCTCTGAAGTCAGGGTGAAAGACACTTGGAAAACCGCATTGATGTCATGTCCTTCAGGCTCTCTTGCTACTTTTATGGTTCTTCCACACATCAGCTCAGAACTGACAAGGACCTAGGGAAAAAAAAAAAGGAAAAGGAAAAAAAAAAAAAGAAAGGAAATTGCTAAAGCATAACTAACAACAAAGGATGAAGAACAGGTGTAAGAGGTGAACCTGTGGTGGATGAGAATGGATTGAATGTGACCCTTTTCTCCCACAAAGGATATTTTAGCTGTTTTTAACTCATTGCTTGAAAATGCTTATCTCTGTAGGTCTGAAAATGGCTGTGTCTCCAGGGAGGCAGTCAGAAGCTGCAGTCTGACTAATTCAAGCTGAGTTAAAGAGAAGCAATTTCTATGTGGAGAAATATCCTTGGGAAACCACCCATGGGTAGAGTCCACATGACAGGCACTCTTACCTCAGACCTGCAGACCACATCAGCTGAACTTGATTATGATTTTTTACGAACAAACACTCAGTTGTCCAGCAAGTTAGAGTCTATAACATATGTAGCTTTAGAAATCTCCATCGCTGTGTGTTTAGAATAGGGTAGAGTTGTTGAAGCATTTTCTACCAGAGTCGTGGATTCCTTCTGCTCATGTTGGTTGTTGTAGGCCAAATACAAACTTGCTACCACAGGCCCCTCCAGAGCACAATGTGGGTGTCAAGACCACAAATTGAAGCCATGAGGAGAAAAATGATAAGCACATTTGCATTCCCTGGCACTCAAGGCTTCTCTAGTGAGGAATTCATCCGCTCTCCAGACTGTTCAGTAATATTCACGCTGTTTTACATAGGGGTAATGTGAGCCACTGAGATGCTTAAGTGTCCTGGCCGAGGTCTTGGACAAGTCATGGTCATGAATTCAAGAACAGAGCTCAGATGTCTCTTCTGTAAATCCTGCTGCCTGAGCACTATAAAAAATTTCTTGTCCCATCACCTCAGGTAGATTCCTTTGTGTTAAATCACTGGTAGTAAAAAGGCTATAACAATTAGGATAATTAACTCCTACATAACCCAGTCATGATGCAGTTTGCAAAGACCTCCAAGAATCCATTATCACTGTTCTGCATCTGGATTAACTGAAGCACTGGAAAGTGAAATCATTCAACCCCCAGTTTCCAATCATAGGTGTGTCTGGGATCAGAGAAACTCTGTAAGATCGTCATGAACTCCTGAATCCCAGCTGCCTGCATGCCAAGGTGCAGGAACGCCAAAGGGAGATGTAGTGTTTGGCAACACTAGGACACCAAGAAGGGGTGAGAACACATTAGTCTTATCACATGCTTACAAGCCATCCCAGGAAGGCTGACTGCAACACGTCATCCCTGGAGTATTCAGCAGGTGATCAGGGTCACATTTTGCATTTTAAATTTTCCAGCTGGAGACCTAGGCAATGCCCCCTAGGAATTTGGGTGCGCTTTCATGAATGTATGCTTCTCCTGCCATTCAGCATGCCAGGAGGGACAACATAAGCATAATAGCTAGAAATGCTGGAGAAATTCATATTTTTTCAGGAGGCTCTCTCTGACTGGGAGAAGTCCTTATTACTCATACCCTTTGCAGGAGTTATCAATGGAACAGCTCTTCAGTAGAGAAGGTCAGTGTTTCAACTGGAGTTTCATTTCTGCAGAAACCACAGCACATTTTTTTTGTTTGGTTGTTTGGTTGTTTGTTTGGTTTGGTTGGTTGGTTGGTTGGTTGGTTTTTTGGAGGGGGGAAGTCTTCAGGTTGCTATACAGACAACTGCAGATTTATCCAGCCCTCTGCAGCAGAAAACTGGTGACTAATCAACACCAGTTGGAGCCTACCAGAAGCATTTGGGCTGCAATTACGCTAGACTATGTTCTGAACCTCTATCAATGGGAACATCTTCATTTTTTCTAGTATCTGCTGCTTTACTTACAATGCTGAATCATGTTGATCTAATCCTCACCAGAAGAGCATGCAACGGGTCCTGAGGTTTTGTTTAACTCACAGACCACTAGAGCTCCTAGCTGCCTGTTGGTGGCACAAAGCAAACCTTTTAAATGAGCTCAATCTCCAATTTCCAGTTTCTCCTCCAAAATCTCCTTTGCTTTGGGGTTACAAATTCCTCAAAAACTGATATTTTCCAGGTCACTGAGGGTCTTACAAAATATCAGACCCTGGGGGAGGCAAAGTGTTTGGTGTGGGAGTGTGCTGAGCTCTCTTCCCAAACCTCTCAATCAAGTCATTAGCTGAAGTCCAGGCTACCTGTAGGATTCTCTGCCCTGTTCAAGGATCACAGAAGAGGTATTTAAAGTTGAATGTACATAATACATCAAAATTGTGACTTGGAGCCATCCCACAGCCCTCTCATTAACTCAAAATGATCTTAGTTCCTAATAATGATTTCGCTAACCAGAAAAATTAAATACGAACAAATGTATCATAGCTTCTTGACCATCGGCTAACATAGGAGCAAAAAAATGTTGCTGAGCTGGGTTCAGTCATTTATACTTCTGAAGGACACTGTACTCCCTAAACAAGAGCAAATTCTTCTAAAAGAAGGTTGAGCACAGGGTTTTCTGGAGCCCCAGACACCTCCACTCACATCAAAGGCAGGCCAGGAGATATCCAAGTCCTGCTCATTTCCATTATGGTGAAGCACTTTTATAGCCCTACGATAGATTTACAGACAATGCAAAATGATTCCACATCGTAGTTCACCTTCCCCCTTGTCTACAGTGTGGACTACTGAGGCTGGAGGATGCTGAAGCTTCTACATGGCCCTTTGGGTTCCTCTACGGAAGACGTAAAGCTGAACAGACTTGACTTGGGGTCTGCAAAATTAATAAACATGTTCTTACAGGGAGAAGAGAGGAGCACGTGTATTTCCTAGCACTGCTACCACTGGAGAATGCAGGGGAGGAACACGACCCTTTGCATGCTTTGCATGACACCAGGTCCCAAATAGCTGAAGAGATGATTTCTGCACCCGGTCATCAAAGCTGTTCTCGCATGGATGAAATCCTGAGACCCATTAGAGATGGTTTACTATCCTGCTCCACAAATCAGATCTTTCCCAGGCCTGGTAGAGCTGTTGAACTTCTATATTCTTCTACCCAGAAAGAACACATTGAACCAAGTTCTGCACTAAATACAAGGGCTGTAAATTTGACGTGACTTCACAGATTTCAGCCGATTTGCTTCAAGGTGATTGAGATTAGAACATGACATAGAGATGTGTATTGCTTCAGCCACACCTATCCCATCACATGTTCGTCTGTTAATTCGAGGAATGTTTCACATCTGATGTCAGACGAGCCAATAAACCCAAAGTGATAACCACCGTTTCCCTCTGACCTTCACTGAAAGATCTGTTCAGCCTTCACTTTATATTTTTATGTTGACAGTGGAGGACATCCTAGTGCCAGAAACAGATCAGAGAGAACAGCACCATACCTCCCAGTTATTATCTTTTGCCTAGCTTTTTCTCGTTGCCAGACAATGCTCCTCAAGTATTTGCTTTTTCTTGCCTTTTATATGAATTTGTAAGGGAAAAAGCACCAGGCTTTGTTTCCGGACACTTATATATTTTTGAATTTGTACTCAACCCATAGGATCTGCAGGGCAGTAGTCGTTATTACTATCCCCATCCTATGAGCCTTAAAGTGTCCTCTAAGCCCATTCCTGGAGGGATGACAAGGCAATCAAGACTTCGCGTGACAGTAGATGGCGCTGAAGACCTTGGAGCACACCAAGGAGCCTTGGACAACCCACACCCACCTTGCAGGGCTTCCCTAGAAGCCTCTTCCCGCTCTGTTCCCTTCCAACAGAGAAACCACCAGAGAGTGACACGGGAAGACCCAGTCACTGAACCCTGGGCCACTTTGGGTTCAGTACAGAGGAGCTGACTTAGAGTAAGTGCAGAGAAACTCTTACCAGAAGTGGGACCACACACTGTGGGTGACAGTTACTGGTCTAGCAGGGAGTATGAAAATGGCAGCAAGCCTAGGACGGCAGAAGGGCCCTGTTTCTGGACAGCAGCCATGTGTAATGCCTTCTCCATCACTTTGCTACTGGTATATTTGGAGGGTTCAGCACGATCGCAGAGCATCTGATGGCCTTCTTTCTCTGCTGCCAATAATCTCCCGAGATGCAATTACATTTATAGCTTCACAGGTGTGTCTCCAATTACAGAAGTGCTGCAAGTCAGCTCCAAGCCACAGTCTGCCACTGTTACCACGAGACTGTTGGGAACTTGTGACAGACTGTTCTGTGAGATTTCAGGTCAGGAACCATCATACTTTCTCTTATCTGATAGAACATGTCGTATCTTATGTGCAATTTGAGGCATCTGACTGGAAAAAAAAAAAAAAATTACCTTGACCTCCCAGACTTCCCTGCCTGTTCTTCCTGGTCTCAGGACAAAAGTAGAAGAAAGTACTTCCTTGGTTGATTATGTAGCAGGGGATGTACACGTGTTACAGCATACCCTCTGGTGCCTTGGCTTTGGGACCACACAGGTTTCCTAGGTGGAAAATGCAAATTTGTGTCATTCCACTGATGGGTAGCTGCATCTGTGGAGGAAAAGCACATTTACAGGCACCCACAGCTATGAGCAGTGAAGGGATGACTTTAGGTGGATCATGCGTCATACTGAGCCACTTTCTGGTGTGACTAACATGAGCCTTGCCTTCTATCCATCTAAAAACACAGCGAGCAGAGCAGATCTGATGGTCTCCAGAGCTGCCTGACCCCAGCTCCCTAACAAGTCGATGGAGTCAGTGGTGTCAACAGTACAAGGACTTTTATTTTCTCTATGCCTAAAGCGGGCATCACACCCACTGCTTTCACTGCGAGCCAGGCATCACCCACCTTTCTCTTGAACTTAAACTGCAATGAGGGCACTGAAGCATATTGCAGGTGCTGCTGTGGGACATCTCAATTAAGGTTTGTGTCTTCCTAGTAAATTGCTGCTGTAAAAACTATAAAGGTAGATTGTCACTGATGATAAAACACCTCTTTAATTACCTGTGGGTTTAAGGGCAGACAGAGATGGGCCAGAACAAGATCTCCATGCTGCCTGTATCACTTCTCTGAGTTACCAGTTCAAATTCACTTCCTGAGTCTCACCAGGCAATGGAGAATAGCCCCAAGGATCACTTCTGGAAAAAGTCCTGTTTCACGATTTTTAAAACACTCAGGTTGGATGAGAACACCCCTCCCTTTTACATCCTTGAAGACACTCAAAAAAACCTTTCCCTGGGGCCCATTCCCTGACCTCTATCAGCCCATCGTTATTCATCACATCGCAGGTCATCATGACCATTTTAGGTAGGAAATTAAGCTTCTCGTTAATCACCCTTATCTAATCACCACAGTCAACATTTTGAACTCATTTGCCTCACAGACGTTTCCCCTAATATCCATAAAGCTGGGACAGATCAAAGGGTAGTTATCACATCATGTGTGCTCACCATTAAGGAAAGCTTTTCTCCCAGATGCCACACCTCCACATTTTCCCTGTGGCTTAATTCAGTCTATCAGTGGATGAAGTGCCTTAGTGGCCATGGAGTCAACCAGGAACTTTTCCTCTTGAGTCATACAAGGATGTTTCGTTCTTTTCTTGGTAGCTACATCAGGATGATCAGGTCATTGATGCGCACATCAGATTCACATTGATTCAACCAAATAAAACCAGCGTATGGTTTTTAATTAAATGGTTCTACTGATGTTTACTCTGGCAGAGACATCCAGTGCTGTGTGCTAACTCAACCCCATTCTCATATAAGAACTTACTGGTATTAAGTGCATCTACACATTGCTATGTTTGTAATGAGACAGATTGAGAAAAGATCCATATGTGTGCATGCAAAAATTCAAACGGCATCATGTACCACGTATTCACTTCTGCAGACATCAGATTCATGCATTACCAATGCCAAGGCATCCAGACTATCACTTCCAGCACTGTATTCACATGTAGGTGAACGTGGGTGGATAGATATATGTATATCCATACATACACACACACTTACACATACGTGTAAAAATTAGTGAGTGCAAGAGGAAAAATGGATGGGTGAATGAGTGATCCAGAAGAGCTTTTAGTTAGAAGTTCAGATATCCAAAAAGAAACATTCTTGTGCATCCGGACATCAAATTGCTAGATATCCTAGCATATTTCTAAAAATCTTGCAGGCAGGATCTCCTTCCTGCCCTGACTCAGCAGACAGAATTGTGCCCAGGTTCTTTGCGAATGAAGGTGTCTGGCATGCAGCGTGAATGTGAGCGTGTCCATGAGACAAGAGAAACAAATATTTGTATGCTGAGTGGCGATGAACAAATACTTGCCAGTGTTTATCCCACACCCCAGGGTGGGGCTGGCACTCAAGCTGATCAAGTGAGCCTTTTTTGTTTGTTTTGGCACTCTTGGGTGTTTTTCCCGACCTTCCCCAGCCCTCCGGTGGGGTTTGGTTTGGGAGGAAGGGTTGTGCTGGACAAAGCCGCTCCATAACTATCAAGGGTGCAGAGGTGGGCTGGAGACCAGCTGATCAGGGAGGATTAATGAGCGGTATGGGGAAAGGGGAGGCATCTATCTAAATACAGAATGAGTCAAACTCACCTCTGGGGAAGGGAGAAGACAACTTGAAGCAGAGAAGAGGCGTTGACGAGGTACCATATGTGCGCTCAGTCACATCCACTGCTGTTTACTCAAGCTGGAGGGATGTGAGCAGAAGTAAAACCTGATTTAGGTCACATAAGGCTTTCCCTTTGCTCAGTGCTGGAGTCAAAACATCCCTTGGGCAAGAGAAGGAGGAGACAACGAGCTGGTGCGTTGTGTGGGTGATCAGATAGGACTTGATGCACAGTCCTGGATGATGCCATTTCTCCCAGCTTGAGTGCTCCAAGCAGAGAGTGGTTTCTGCATCTCTCTAAACACTTTGTGTGTGTGTGGACCTCATGACAGGTTATTTTGGCTTATCTGACACTTTATTTTCATAATCATGCAGCTTTGCATAACTAATGAACACTGTTCTCAACATGTTCTGTAAAGCAAACACTAGCTGGCAAGAAGCTCACCATATTTATGCACCTAAAGGATGGGCATGGTTTGGTTCCCCATCTCCCTTCCCACCCACACCGCCTTCTCAGTGCACAGCCTCTGGGCTCTGCACAAAACCTTCTGGATTGTTAATGCATCACGGCAAGGGTCTGTCTACAGCTCCATGTCCATGCAAGGCCCTGTGCAACAATGGTTGAGTCTTGGTCAGCCTGTAGGCTTTGCCCTCATGGCTTAATTGGCCTCACCTGCAGTTTACTGACTTGAGGACCTGAGTTTCCAAAGTCCTTGGAGGTGCTGGTGAAGTCCAGGTGTTCAGCACCTCTGAAACCCGCTGGCTGATCAAAGCCAGAAGGCACCGTGCCAAGAGCACCATGGCAGCTAACCTGAAGCACCTGACCCACATCTCTCAAAATCTTTGAGTGTGGCCGTGGTGGGGCTAAATCTAGGTCCAGAAATACGGTGGTGCTCATCCTCATCCATCCAGGGACAAGCCACCAGTTCTGCCAGACTGGTGATTCAAGCGAATTGACTGGAAGAAACCTTTCCACCAGGAGATCACATGTAGAGATGCATCATAGGATCAATGTTGCTGGTTGCCTCTGCCAGGGCAACAACAACAACAAAAGGAAAAGAAAAAGCAGACTTTAAGACCAATTAATGGGGGAGCTATCCAAAATCTATCCGGCCATAAATTAGACACGGGTTTTGCCTAAGCAGTGCAGTGTGCACCAATTACTGGAAATGACTCTACGACATGTGGTTGCGTCCTTCCCCTGGCTCCCCCTCCTCCCCCGTGCTTGCAGCCGCAGCTCTGCTCTTCGTTTTGAGCAGCTGTGCTGCTTCCAGCAACCCAGCGAAGATGCAAATCTCAGTCACTTCTTCCACTCACCGCATGTGAGAGAACTGCATATACTGGCGGAAAGTCGTGACTACCCACGGCTTTAAATACTGATGTATGCAAAGCCTCCAGACTTTCTTATTCAAGGGAGAAGTCAACCCCACGTGTTTTCTGCAGGCTTCGTTATAAATGGGTAGATAAAACCCACCTGAAGTAAAACAGCCTTATTGCTTAGGCCAGCCGCTGCAAACTTTTATCCATCCGGGTGGAGAGTTAGGCAATGCAATAATTAAAGCCTGGTTGCCAGCTGCAAGAGAAGCTGCAGATTTTTGCCAGGGGCAGCATGTGCCAGGCAAGGCACAGGTCGTAAATCAAAGCATCGGCACTGCTGAATGCAGTGTCAAGAAGTTGAAGATGAGGTAAATGTCCAGTTTCCCTTGTGTTTTGTGGCTCCACCAGTCCATCATCTGCACCTTTAGATGACATGACTTCTTCTGCAATCCCATACTCCCTGCAGATCCTAAACTAAAAGGGAGTGACCAGAGTGAGGTGAGAGCACTTCTGACCAGGGTGGTGGTGAGCAAGGCTGATGAGCCCTGCAGGAACTCTGCTTTCTCGAGATTGCTTATTGCCAGGTCTCAGGATTTCATAAAATTATCAGTCCATAACTGGGACCATGGGGGAGGAAGGGGGATGCTGGAGGCAGGGAGGATGTTTCCACTTTGGCTCTCCTTTGGGAGATGCCTTGGGACTGTCTGAAAGCAGAATGGACTTCACGTCTAAACCCTGGGTTTTGATGTCTTCCCCATACAGGTTCATCAGCCATGTAAACCACTGGAGATCCAGGCAGGTATGTGACTCTTGCTAGAGGCTACAACAGGAATTTATACTTGAGGAAAGACCAGTCCCTCCAGGGATCAGTGAAGTGTGCCTGGAGATCCTGGGGATAAGAAATGAGACAATTTACCCATTCTCCTCCCAGACTTTTCCTGGACAAAAATAAACCACATAAAGGCTTTAGGTTCCTCCTTTGGGCTCTACACTGAATCCACTGTGCAGCCTGCATCCCTCTCTGATGTCCTGAGATGCTCAGATGACCATGTGCCACTCCCAGACATAGTAATAGTAATAGTAATACATACAGTAATAATAGTAACTACAATAATTACTACAATAATAATACTAATAATAGCAATAGTAAAAATAATGGTAATATAACTTTTCCATCAGTAGGGGACCAACCTGTCTTGGGGTAATTTGCACACATACAGGCTCAGAGACCATCACAGGAGGTGACCTTCAGCAGCCCAACACCTCCAGCCATGCCTTGTGGCTGCAGGGAGGGCCGCAGAGGCAGGTGCAGCGTGGATGTTTGTCACACAGTGGTTGAGCAGGATGCTGTCTGCACCCCACTGCTGGGTTTTGTACCCCAAGGAAGAGAAAGCTGCTGCTTGAGATGCACTTGCTGGGGCACAAAGAGCAGCAGCCGTGGTGGGGATGTGCACCTCACCTGGCTGTCCCCACGGAGGGGGAAGGAGGTCACCACAGATGAGGAGCAAGGTGGAAGCCCGGAGTAGTGACCGCTTTGAGCATCTCACTGAAATCTCTCTCCACTTCTGATTCAGAGGACTCCAAACACAGAGCGAAATCATTCCACCGGCTGAAGGCACCCAAGCAGCGTCCCCATCACAGCTTCGGGGAGCGAGGCGGGCAGGGTGCAACTATCTCCATCCATCTTTGCTCCGCAGGGTGATGCCCTCCAACAGAGGGGTCCCCCTTGGAGCTGTGCTGAAAGGCAAGTGAGGAGCAGCACCGCTCGCCTGCCCTCCTGGCAAACCAGAGCCCATGTGCTGCTGGGGGCAAAACCACCTTCTGCCCTTGCCTCAAAAACACGCTCACACCTCTTGCCTTCCACATGCAAATGGTCGGGACGCAGCCATTGGGACTGAGTTTTGCTCTGAGCGTTGGGACTTTCCCGGGGCCATGTGTGGCATGACCACGGTGTGCATCACACTCTGGTCTGCTCCTTGCCCAGCAGCTCCCAGTCTTCTCCAGCTCAACTACCACAGAGGTTAAGCAGCCCGTGCCTTGAGCCTGTTGGTTTACCAATATAAACATGGTCCAGCACGTTCCTGCAGAAAGCTTCAATTTTTGACTAACAAGCGTTTTCAGATGGAAAGAAGCTCGCCCAGAAGAATCCTGTCTGGCTTTGCCTGCCCTGCCAGCCCTGTTTAAAAGGAGCTGACTTCGCCCAGCAGCCACAGCCTCTGCTTTGCTCCATTCCTGCTCGGGCGAGCTCCTACAGACAGCACAGCTATAAATAATCCTAGCCAGCATAAGAAACAAGCTCCCTGACAGTTTTATTTTCTGCAGGCATGACCAATCTGCAATGATTTCATTTGCTCTTTGTGCATATTTGCTTTGGTTCCTTGGCTAATTACTTGAAAGCAGATGCTACTGGATTTCCACCCTGGAATATATCTGTTTTGCAAGGAATGCTTCAGTGTTGTGCTTTGTCTCATCTGCCACAAGCAGAGGTGATGATAATTGAGAGCAGCTGGGGTGCAGCTAATGGGATGCAAAATGTATCCGATTCAACAGGAGACAATTCCTGATTCTGCAATAGCTCTTGGGCCCATTTCCTTTGGTACATTTATTCCTAAGCCCCTGTAGCAAATGTTTATTCATGCAGCGTTATCTTGACCTCTGGCATTTGTGTACTGAAGAGTGCAATTTGATTGTGAGCGAGCGTGGACTTCCCACGCAGCCTGGCTTTGAGCACCCTCCCACGAAACTGAACTCAGACCACTTGCAACAATGAGTCCCGCAGGTGTTTATCTAAAATCAGCCATTCAAAACAATAGAGGGATGTAACAGCTGCTTAGTATTTCAACTGACATTCGCACAGGGGCAAGCATAGCCCCTTTTGAAGTAGGTGGCCAATTCCCTTGTGCTCATTAACACTTTAAATATCGACTTCCTGGGCAGTATGTAATTATTAGTTATTGCTTGTATTTCTTTTTTCCTGACTTTGATCCATAACCTGCAAGACATGCACCGACATGAGAACTCCTGTTATGGCCTGGACGTTATGATTGTGTGGGGTCCTGCCTGCTCCTGGAAACCATCACTCTTTGCAAAAACCCCTGCAGTGCCACCAAAGAGAAGCCAGGAAGCCCAATCCTCCCTCCCAGAATGGCAGATAAACCCAGTGGCGCAACCAGAAAGGGAAATATTGTGCAACGCATTGCTTGCACTGCCATTGGGAAATACCAGAGGGTTCCAGATTCCCTCGTTGCATGTGTGCAGAAAACAAAAAAAGGCTCCCAAAGAAGCTGATAAACTCACATTACAGGCTCAGACACATGACAGAACTATTGCAATGGCAGCCCATCAGCCAAATCCCAGCTGCCGAACGTGTGCGTGCTCTCGCCCTGTGGCAGGCGTGCAGTCACCTGGCTTAGCTTAACCCTCACATCACTGCTGAGTCAGCCTCTTTGCAGGCAAATCAGCTTCGCAACCATGGCAAAGAGTCTTCCCAGGCAGCCAGACATCCTTACAGCCCTTAATCGCCCTGTCCTATCCTTGCTGGCCCTCAGAGCAGCTGTGCAAGCAAGCAGGCAGCAGCAGCTTTGCAAGGAGACAGCTTCAGGAGAAAGCGGCCAGCCGCAGACACGTTCAGATCAGCTTAGCAGATAGGAAGGTAATTAATACCTGCGCTAAAACCACCGCAGACACACAGGTGGGCTTTTTGTTTGAGCTTACCCTCCCAACCCTTTGAGCCTGTCTGGGTCACTGGTGGCCATCCATCTCACGTAGTTTCCAAGAGCATTTCAAGGGAAGATAGCGAGACGCCAAAGACATCACGCTGAATCCTATCTGCATTCCTGAGCCCACAGCTGCTTTCTGCTCGGTCTCTCAGGAGGTGCCTGAATATGACCTGTTGTGTGGGCAAGGCGTGTGTCCACCCCTGCATGAGATAAGGGCAATGAAACCCTCATTTCCTCTTGCATGAGTGATGAAGAGCAGTCCCCCATTCTCTCATTAGTGGTGCTTCATCCCCCCCAGCATTACTGTAAGTTCATCCGGCACAGCGTTTTCCAACAAAGCTATGTTTTGTCAAAAATAGGCCAACAGTTTGTTCCAAATCTCTTCATCTCTATGGATGGGGACCACAAGAGGGGTTCTGCCCAGCTTCCAGCTCATCACAGCAGAGTGAGGGATGCCGAATGCTGCTCCAGGGCAGAGGGATCTGCTTGGGACCTGCCACCCTGCCATTGCTGCCAGGGGACAAGGATATGTCTGCTCCAGAGGTGGAAAGGAGCTTTGGAAATTTTAAAAACTATTGGTTTCCATCCCATTTGGACAGGAAGATATTTTTATTTTTATTTACATTTGAAAGAGAAAATCTCTGGTGAACCGAAAGCCTTGGTTTTCAGCCAGTTGTAACCATGAGTCTTGCAAACCCTTTATTTCAACTCTCCTGACTTACTGCACTTTCTTTCCAGTCCCGTCTCTCTCCAGAATCTGCTGATTCTTACAAATGATTTCATGAAACGTATGCATACCTACTTTGCTCACCTTTGTGCAACAGATCTAGCCAGGAGACAAACATGCCAGAAGAAGAGGCTTGAAACTCACCTCTGTGCAACGTCTGTGCTCAGGAATACTCACTGTAAGCCTGCACGCTGGTTTAGCAAGTCTGGGAAGGCATCCCAGTCATTATTACAAATTAATTATGGTGAATATTAGTGCACTATTATTTTATTATGCCTTATTTATGCAGCAGCTAGTCCCTGCTGGGTAATTTATAGCCGAATAAGAAAATAGCTTCCCTCCCCCAGGTAGCTTCTAAAAGGAGGGCTGGAGTCTGATCAGCTCATTCACACCGATGGGGTCTGATACAGTGCAAAAACGTCAATGAGAATGCACCCAAAGACACGGTACCCTCTAAGGAAAAACTCTGAGAAAATATTAAAAACACAAATCAAAACGCTGGCTGGAAATGTGTTGGGATTTTGTGGCGATGACTCTGACTCCGTAGATGGTTACATCTCAGGTAGGAAAGGCCACCTCCTCCTCTGAGATCCTGCCCTGGGGACAACCCCCAGGTCCTTTGGCTCACCTTTCTCCAGTGGGTTAAAGCCACCAGTGCGGCCACAAAAACCTGGTGTCTCACCCTTGTACCCAAACAGCAGAAGCTGGGCAGGGGGAGCTGCTGGTGGTGCTTGAGCAATTATAGAACGTGTTAATGAGCAAGATATCTGTAGTTTATCAAAGGATATAAACAGGTCTTGGGGTACTGCTCAGATGAGCTTAGGGGATGCCTACACATTGCTTCAAAAACGTAGCTCAAGAAGTGGTGCTGCAAATGCCTAGCAAATGCTGAAGGAACAAGGCAATTAGGAAGAGCGAGGTGGACGCATGGCAGGAGAGCACGTCTGCCACTTGTCACAGATGAATCAATGCTGGGCAGAAGGAAGAGTGAGTGAGTCAGGGTGCCTGGTTGGTAGGGTGGCGTCACCCATTGGAGCTGGTGACATTAATCCTGGCCGGAAGGTGAAGGAGCAGCCCTGGAAGAGCCAGAGTAAGTCACGGTCCCTGCAGCATCACCAGTGGGAGAGACTGGAAGGAAATAAGCTATTAACACTTGTACCACCACCCTGAAAACTAGGTCAATAGTGCGATTCACCTGTAGAGTGACCCCCGAGGACAGCATGCTTGCAGCACAGAGAGGACGGGGCGACCATTTCCCCCCAGTTCTTCCACTGGTGCATTGGTACCTGAAGTAACAGGCGGGTAGAGATGGACCAAGAACCAGAGAAATGCATGGTGACATTTGCTTCTCCACGCTGCCGTAACATGGGACTCCCGCTCTCAAGGGAGGACATCAGTATTTTTAGGTACCTCCCGCCTCCCCTAAATCAACACGTCCCCTGCTAGCCAGAAAGCCTTCTCCTCTCTTCAAGAAAAGGCAGCTCTGCCCACAGGTTGGCATCCAGCGTTGGTGAAAGCATCCAACGCAGTGCAATGCTCTCCAGTCTGGTTTGGATGACATTTATCAAAATGCTGGGTTTTCTTTCTGTTGATGCTGAGTCAGTTGTTTTGGTGGATAAAGGCAGCAAAAGGCAAGACACAGCTCTGGAAATACATCCTCATAATGACCAGAATCACAGCTTAATTGTGGGGTTTGAGCTGCAGCTAGAAATATCTGGATTTGGGGCTGTGCTCATTCTTGAGCTGCGCTCCACAATGGTAATTAGTTGTTAGGTCTTAATTACTACTTCTCTTCTTAGCTCCAATTCGGCTGTGCATTTTGGTCACAATCTCTGCCGCCATCCACTTCTGCACCAGGCCACCAGTTGGTACAAATTTTTGCCAGCGTGTATTTCAGTACAAAGAACACTAAGATACCCGTTGTGGCAGTAAAGATCAAATAGTGTCTGGCATTAGGTGGGGGTGCAATACAGGAGCCTGTACCTTGTACTAGAGAGAAGCATTTCACAGAGCCTGTGTGATCTTGTACCTTATCACGGTCCCTTCAGATCATGCTAGCTCTGTAGCTGAGGAACACGTGCCAAGTCTTCTTAGCCCAGCAAGGAATGATCTTCTCACTTTGCCAACAGGTTGGGTGGCCAGATGCATCAGCTGGGTTTTGTCTGCTTTGCCATGAAGCTCACCAGACTCAGCAACCCACTTGTCATGCTCTTATCATGTTGCAAATTAGTTTTTCCCGTAGGATCATGGAAGATAGCATTCAAGAAGACCTCTCAAGGCACTTAGCCCATCATCGCTTGGTTTAGAGCTGCTGGCTCCTCAAGGGATGGTGGTGGCTCATGAGGGGAGAGGTTACCAGGTGATCTGAAGCCTGGCAACACTCAGTGTGCCAGTGACTGAGTTCTTTGTATTCTGTTGCAGTGTGGACACCACCAGCTCTGGGTGGGAGTAGGTTCCCTGTGCACCACATGGGACCACCTACCACAGAAATCCCCTAAGTCCAACCTCCAGAGTTGAGGAGCAACCAGATATCAGCAGAAGTTTTGGTTGCATTGACTCTTTCTAACCTAGAGTCAATCCACTTTTGGAATTAGACAGTGAAATTCGGACGTAGCCAAAAAAGGGCCTCTTTTTATCCATCAGCTGAGGTTTTGGCTCCACACCTTCCCATAGGGCACCAGTGTAGCCCCGAGACAAACCCATCCCTTTTTTGAATACAAAACAGTCACAGCTTTATTCCCTTTTTGGTGAGGGAGCTTTTGGTTCCCGTTTCTCAGAAAAAAAATGAAGAGCTGGGTCTGACCCCAACACGGGGACATTCCACAGCAGGATGCCAAAGGGGGTGTTCCTGTGTCAGGAGACGCCCGAGGTGATGACCTGCAGAGAGAGGTGGTCTGAGTCTGTCGGAAGCAGGTCGAGCACTAAAATGTTTTAGGCCCCTTCCATCAGGAGAGGCTGCTCAGGGCAGGTGCTGCCCTATAACTACTTGTCCGTGAAAAAGAAAGGACAGCTTTCTTGCTAATGCTGGACTATTAGGAAGGCTATAAAATGACTCACCCCCCAGCAAAGAGACCCAGAGAGCCAAGACCAGGTGCTATGGGAAGCCCCACAACCCCCCCAGGCCAGGCACGGGCAGGGATGGGCCACCATAGGTCCATGAGGTGACCACGGGGCAGGACAGAGGCTCAGCAGGGCTATTAAGGGGGGGAACATGAGTCAGAAGCCAACTTTGGGAACATAGGCACTGAACAAGAATTTCAGGGTGATGTCAACCATTTCAGTATCATTCTTACCACTATTACCTTTTCCACGCAATGTGATTTCTTCTAGCGTTGCTGACAACCAGATTCGGTTTCAATTCTCTTTTTCTAGCTGTCTCCTTCCCAGAAACACTCCCAGCAGAAGCCAAAGGACCAGACCTTTAAGGTGTCCCCTGGGTCCTGCTGTGGCTGTGGAGATCAGTGGCTCCGGAAACAGAGGCCGGATCATCCACAGCCTACAGGTCAACCCTCAAGCAGAAAGAGATTAGAAAGGAAAAGCACATGGCTGGGGAAATTACACAGTCTGGTTTCTCCTTTTGACCCCATCACCTAAAAAACCAAATCCATGTATTATTCACGAAGCTGCAAGGGGCTGTCACAAAGCATTTGTCACTGGAAGACCAGCAAGGTTTCCAAGCATCTCTGATAGCTGCTTCCATGGGGTGGGACGCGGGGCTGGGAGGATCCTCTGCAGCCATCAGGAGGGCACCGTGCGATAGGAGGTTTCTCCAGCAGTGCCACGCTGGGGGCTTGGGAGCACCCGAGCAAGTCCAGCTGCAGGCTGGGTGGCTGCTGGTGGCACAGCTGGTGCCCGTTCCCTTTTTTCCCATCCAGTTGTGTCTTTTTTTTTACCTGAACTTTAAATTCAGAGAGGTTTTCAAAAAACACTCTATGTCTGTGGGATTTGGGGATAGAGCAGGACTTCATCGTGGTAGGTTCTCCCATCTATTACCAGTAGGACATTGGCTGGTGCAAAGCCAAGGCATTGGTAGACGCATCGATGGGCTTGGATGAGCATCAATCTGCAAGGCAGCTACAAATAAACCCTTCGCTCTGCTGTTCCTCCATCCATCTGACCTTCTCCTGCCCTAGCTGGGGTTGCCGCCAGGCACTGCCAATCCGGCTCCCACAACTGCAGGAGGGGGAGGCAGTAGGGATTGCTTTTCTTCTATATTTTTGGGCTTCCTATTTATTTTCAGGTCTTGGAAGGGAGGAGGAGGTGGGAGGAGAAGGGCTCAGGCTCCTCAGTGGGAGCCACAACCAAAGGGTTTTATCAGGGGTGTGAAGCTGGCAGGAGTGAGCTGGCCCCCTGCCCAGAGCCATGCCGAGCCTGGCTGCCCACGAGAAGGGGCTGTGTCGCACCCAGAGATGGGGGAGACGGGAGAGGAGCCTGGTGCTGCCCCCATCCCACTCCACCCCATCAGATCCCACCCCATCCCATTGTAGAAAAAGTGCACACCTGCATTTAGACACCTGGAGCTGCTGCAAATCTAAATAGTTCCTATTAAATCCCTCAAGCAGCAAGCAGCTTCCTTGTAAGGCAACGCCCTGCAAAAAATACCCTCTCCTTTCTATTTTTTTCTTGCAGGGGAAAATAAAAATGACCCCCCCCCAGATCCCATGATGCGATGGCCGTCACTCCCGAGCCGCAGGCAGGTGAGCAGGGTGCTGGCTGCACTTCATACAGTGTGCTGCATTGTAAAGGTTTGCCCACAGTTTATTTAATCCCTTGCACGTATCAGACGCATTCCTGAGCCATCAATCAGAGCTGAGTCAGCCAGTGTGGCTGGTCTGCTTTTTTTTTAATCGCAATCACAAGTTCTCTGGACTTGTTTGCTGGTGGCGAGCTTGAGTTTTACTTTTTTTTTTTTAATGAAAACGGAACCCAGTGAAATGGCAAGGACTTGACTGTGAGCAGGGAAATGTTCCCACTGTCAGGGATGACCTTTAAATCTGCTCTGCCTCAAGGAACGCCTGCGATGGTACAAAACGTATCGCGTGGGAAAAAAAAAAAGGATGATGCTTGGATGGTGACCCCCCTACTCCTGCGCGGATGGTGCGACATGATCCCCATCCTGCCCCTGCATGCAGAAAGAGGAGCCAGGGCTTTTTGTGGGGAGCATTTTCTTGCAGAACAGCCTTGAAAGTGCTGCCTGCAGCTGTGCCCTGGGAGGCAAAAGCTCTTTCTATGCTCTCCCTGCAAGGACAAGATTATTGTGGCTTCAAACAGCCCCTGCCTGCCTGGGGATGCGGGGAGCAGTGCTGCTGTTGTGTCTACGCGCAACCTCAGCCTGCTGCGTCCTTGGGGTCTGTGCACAAGGCGGGTGCAAGGCCACGCTCCCTGCCCTAAAATAAGGCAGGAATGTTTTGTCCTCACTTGGGTCAGGGAGGCCAGCAGGTTGCTGGAGACATGCAGCAATAAAGGTCTTGTGGTTTCTGGCTTTCCTGGAGAGCATGGTTCCTCTGCGCCTCCGGGACGTTTGTAGGGGTGAGCATCACCCCAGAGCTTCTGATGTCTGCATGCACGCCTAGGAGAAACTTTTTTGGGTGCCTCAATCAAGCTTAAAATCCTATAGAACGATGGGGACAAGGGGAGAAGGCAGATGGTCCCTGCACATCACTGCTGCATCACAGCAAGCCTTGGTCCAAAAAGGCTCCTTCTCTCCAAAACCCCAAGGAAGATCAGAGCAGGAGGTGCAGCTGGTCAGACATCAGTAGCCAGCCTCACAGAGGTCCCCACGTACAGGTTTTTTTTTTGCTCTTTCATCCCTGGCAGGCTATCAGAGGCACAACTGCCCAAGAGAGATAAGCCTTTAACCACATGGGGAACATCAACCCAAACGTGCCCCAGAGCATCACATCCAAATGACATCACTCCCTGCCTCCTCCCCCCACTTATGCTTTGGAGACAGGAGAGGAAAAAACAAACAAACAAAAAAAACACTTGACAAGGAATTTGACAACTTCACTACCAGATGGCATCTGCCCTTTTCCTGCCTTGGGGACGAGGACAGCCATGATCTCAGAGGACAGCTCTGGTCCAGCCCTTCAGCTTCCTGTAGCACCAAATCATTTTAAGCAGGTATTTGGTTTCAAGAAGTGTACCGAGGTTTGAATAAATGGCTAGTCCCAGATAAACACCTGGACAGGACATAGCCCTGAGCATCACCTTGGACTCCCTTTTATAGGCATCAGGGATGTAGTGGGTAGAGCTCAGGGCACGCTCGCCCTAAGAACGTGTAACAGATAGTGGAGTTTAGGTTATGATTTATCCAACTAACGAACTCTGCATTGACCATAACAGAAGCCTTAAAATTGCTGCAGTGTGGTTGGAATAAAAGGGTCAGGCCAAAAGGGTCAGGATCAAAATGGTTTCTCTGAGTTGATCCTCAGAAAACCCACTTACAAACAGGGGTTTGTAAAGCACAGGACCGGAGCAGTCCCCACATGTACAAGGTAGGACTCCATTGCATATGGCCACCCTTGGGGCCACCAAGCTGCAGGAGATGTGCCCGAGGGCATGATTCCAAAGCAAGAGAAGAGCCAGGTCACATCCATACTTCGACAAGATACTTTATTGGTCCAGCAACTGCAAAATATACAAATTTCTGAAAGGCATACCCTGTTTTTAAGCTGGCACAGCTTTGTATCAGGCAATTATTCCAGACGTATATACAGAACAGTTAACATAGCACACACACAAAAAAAAATCCCAAGTAACTACCCTTCTCTCCAAGCTTTGCAGTATACATCAAATAAATAAACAGCGTTTTGCTATCAAAAGAAAAAAAATCGTAAAAAAATAAATTCAAGTATCACAAAGGAAAACAAAACAAGGGAAAAAAAGTAAGGGGGGGGGAACAACAACAAAAAAAGAAATCATTGGTGTGGTTCCGCACATCCCCTCTGCCCACCCTCCTTGGCTGCAGCATCCCTGCCCGGTCCTTGGCTCTGTTAGCTGAAACACGACAGGCAGCTTGATGGGATGGGGATGACACCATCCTGCCACCCACCCCAGCATGAGAGGGCCCCTCTGCTGCTCACAGACCAGCTTTCCCTCTTGCGG